>JAOWBP010052497.1:0-11135 GCA_028571105.1 Tragopan temminckii
TTTCCACGACTCTCCTCTCCCGTTCTTCTCTCCTGCGCCTCTGGCACTTCATGAAAAGGATGTGGGAGTTCTGGTGGATGTAAAACTTAGCGTAATTCATCACTGTTCCTTGGCTTCCAAAAGGGCCAAGCCTATTTCGTGGTTCATTAATCAACTGCAGTCATCCTGTCAAAAAGAACGCTTGTCTCTCTACACTCAGTGGAGGTGCAGCTGCACATCCTGTACCATGTGAAGTTTTGGGCTCTGAAGTTTAAAAAGGATATAAAAAAAATACGATAACCTAGAGACATGGCTTAATTGACACAGAGAAGTCTCTTTTTCAACGCAAACTGAGATGTTGTCAGGTGTGATGCAGCTCCAGTAGTGTTTACTGTGTATATTGCGTATCCAAGTATTCATTCCTGTGAAATATCAGTAGTAGCCAGAAAGTTCTCAGTAATATTAAATATTGGTTTCTCACAAAGCCCGATCTACCTGAACATGGTTGTGATTTGCAAGTGTAAATGTGCCAGCTGGGCTTTTATTGTCTCCAGGTTTTCTTATGTGTATGAAAGCCTCAAGGGCACAGCTGGTAGAAAAATACGTGTCCCTGAGGCTTCATGATACCATATATGATAGCAGCTGTATCTTACTACTGTGTTTCCATTATATGATATAAAGTGAACCACTGTTGCTCCATTTGCATCTGCAAGTTGAACTTTGAAGTCTTTTAAAGCATGTATGCACTACAGGCAAGGAACTACATTCCTCCTTAATTTCATACTAATAGACATAGATAATAATAGATTAATAAAGTCATTAATATTTTCACGGTAGTATTTTTTGTTTTAATCTATGCTACAGGACACTACTGTAAAAGCCGGAACAACATTGGTTCACTGCACTAAATTTACTTCACTGCAAGTAACAGTTAATCACAAAGTTGATTCATTTGTATTTTTAATAAGAAAACATTATGTAAAATAGACTGCAATTAGACAGCATTTAGTCTTTGAACAAAGTTGATTATATTAGCACATGAGTTACGTCTATGAAATTGGTGAAGAGGACTAAGCCCCTCTTTTCTACCTATTTGTAAGAATGTTTTAAAAGATTTTAAGTAGTTTACCTGAGATGGCACCCAGAATTGCTGTGCTTAAGAGGAAAAGCAGGATCTTGTTTGTGCCCATCTTGCACAAGAGATGCCAATGAAGCAGAGCATCAGAATTTATACCCCACACCTGTGAAAGGGTGAGGCTCCCAAGGCCAGCCTGTCCAAACAGTGGATGATTATGAAATGTAGTTCAACAGTCATGATCCAAGTTATACCTGGCTTCTTATCCAATGTTTTATGACACCCAGATCTTTACCGGAACAGAACCTATTAAGAACAAAGTTTCAATTTCCTGGAAAATTTGTTCTATCATCATTATTACATATTATCTTACCCGTATCTTTGACTTGTGAGCATGTTCAGTATTACCTTTGGAACCAGACTGGTGAACTTAAGTATTTCTTTGCTCCTATCATTCCAGTTTGATTTATTTGCTGCCTGTAGCTAAAGACTTAATTAAGCAGATCGCAGCACATATTGCAAGGCCAGGCAGCAAACTCACAAGCAGAGATTCCTGGTCTCACAGATGTTTATGTTTCTGATGGCTTCCTCTTGAAATTACAGGCTTGCTTCTCTGTTTTTTGTCAACAAACAGCACATAATACATGGGATTAAGTCAGGTATCAAAAATAAGTTATTGCAAGTTATTTGTTAAATACCCTAATTGGAGCTCATTGGGAGTCTCTGCTGAGCTTGCTCTGATTTAGCAGTATCTTCTCCACATCTATCACTATGCTCTTCAGTTGAATTTGTCAGCAATTCTTTGAATTACAAAGTTTATCAAAAGGGAAAGAAATATGGCCTGATGAAAACTCCAAAGTTGCACTGAAATAGTTTCATCAGTTGGTCAGCATGAAGTCTCAATGCAGTTTTAGATAGCTTTGGGAACAACTGCCCATAATCCTGTCCTGCTAATCTCTTAGCTGGAGTCATTATATTGCAGTTCTGTAGTTTTTCCTCCTCACAAACAGGCCAGCTAGCAGCAGGTCATTTGTTGGTCTAATATTCCATTCACTGCACTTTACCCAAGCTTTATCTGTCTGTTCATTTTGACTATGGTACAAACACTGAACAAACCACAACAGCTGAAATAATTTGTGATTCCTGATGGTATATTCCAACTTTCCTCCTGAAGCAAAGCAAGTCTTGGGTGTAGAAACAAAAGGGAATAACAAGTCCTCTTTCTGCAAGGTTCACAGTGCTAGAAGAAAGGAAGAAAAGACAAAAGGGCAAGGTCCAGATACAGAATCAGGAATTATCAAAGCAGCCACTGAGAAAAGCAAACAATTGGAGCACAATGGTAAATACGACTGATTGTATTCATGTATTGATAAAGAAACGAAAGCATGAACATTGCTATTCACAGCTCTGCTGTTCCTGACAAAAGCGAGAAGAACACCACGTGCTCAGTGGAGTGATCACACATTGTGTTTGGGAAGGGGCTACAAGGTCTTATTCCTTCCTCTAAATTCCTGAGAAATGACCACGACATGGGGCAGCTTCTGGGCTCTCCTGATGGAGGGTTCCCCTGTGCCCCCCTGCTACCAAATCCATATAAGCCCAATGCAGTGAAACCCACCTGGGGTGCTGATTCTAGTCTTGGGTTACCTAGTTTGTAAGAGATATGGACATAGTGGAGGGAGTCTACTGAAGATACTAAAATGATTAAGGAGCATCTGAAGGATGGAGCATCTCTCTTACAGGGAGAGAGTGAGATATTTGAGACTGTGCAGTCTGGAAAAAGGAAAGCTCAGAGGGATCTCATTCATAAAGACCTGGTGGGTTGGAGTAAAGACAGAACTGGACTCTTCTCAGTGATGCCTGGTGGGATGACAAGTAGCAATGAGCATGAAGTATGATAAATTTCATTTCAACATAAAGCATTTAGGTTTGATAACAGGTACTTTTGATTTATGTCTGCTGAAATGCCAGCATCCTCTGGTAAAAAAAAAAAAAATAAATCTCAGGTTTATTCTGCCTTTCTACTGTACATACTGAAATCATAGCAGGAGGAAGTTTGATGTAAAATAAAGTACCATAAAGACTATAAAACACCCAATGTATTGCACTGCAGTCTTGATAACATATCAGCAATTAGCTGCTGTTCTGACAGCAGCTCAGCTTTTGGCCATGCAACACTGAGACAGAATACGTGAGATCGAGTGTGTGTTACCACGAAACAAAAATGCCAGGCATGTAAAACCTAAAGGAGTTTGCCTGAGAAAACCAACCTGGTGACTCAGGACATTTCATTTTGGAGTTCAGCTGTCTGCTAAAACAAGTGTCCTCAGAGTACTTCCACTTGGATTAAAGACAAAATGTTGTAATTTTTATGCAGTTAAATTCAGTACTCCTCGGGTTTTTGTTCTTAGCCTGCTTTACTTTGACCCTATAACATGAGAAAAAAAAATGCTTGCTGTTAGTCTACGAAAGCAGCAAAATAAAATATCATAATTCTTAGAAAGAGCTATATACAGATGAAGTAAATCTGTCTGCCATCTGGGCTTTAAGTAAGTCTAACATTTGGATAGTGCCTGACTGGGTAGGTTCTCACATCCAGCAAACCCTAATCTGGGAGAGCTACAGATCTTTCAAACAGAGAGTTTGCTGCAATATGCCATTTCTTGAATGCTGCTTTCCATTCTGAACCCGTTCTTTCTGCCTGTATCAGGAAAGCACATAGGGAACTAACACACATTTATCACTTCCTTTTTCAGATGTAATGATTTTTCAGCATTCAGAAGAAAGAAATCTTTCATGTAACGTCACAGTAATTCCCAGCACCAGCTCACTTACAATGTATTGCTCAAAATTCATGCTACTTTTCAGATTAGAAACTGTTGAACACCAAAGTCCTTCTAGAGAAAGCTAAAATTAGCCTACTTACAGCATTTTGTCTAAACGATAGTAGCCATTCCAACTCCTCTGCTGTTTCTGTGTATTTTTAACTACCTTACAATTTTTTTCTTGTTCTCAAAACATAACAACAATAACGTAATTCCAGAGACCTTCCATGCCTTGTGAACTTCACAAAAGCCTTCAAAGTGAGTTATCTCACTGCAGTACGACTGCAATCTTTATTAAAGACTTCCTCTTCATCCTATATACCTTCCAGAATTTGTCTTCATCTAAAAAATTATCATGTGACTAAACATAAAAACGCAAAGAGAAAGAAGAATTGGGTTGCTTAAAAAAAGATTACGTTGGATACAAAAAAATGTGACTAATTCTTGTTTATTTTTAAGGTGTTATTTCAGGAAAATCAATTGCTAATAGAGTAAGAATTCCTTTTTGTTACCCGTCACAATGAATTCTAGCCCCATGTCTTTATCACAACTCTGTCTCAAATACTTCTGCAGAGAAATACTTGTAGTTCTATGTGGAAAAAAAAAGCATTGTATTTATTTAATGCTTTTAATCATAAAGAATCCAACAGGATTAAAGGTGTTGATTCCTAGGATAGTGAGTGCTCATTTTGATGATCAGCTCAACTTGTACAAGATGATTCCCAAACTTTCCTACTTGGTGGCTGGCGCAGCACGTCCACATTGCGCTGCCCAGAAGAGTTTCTTGCAGGAATTTAATCTTATTTCAGAGGTTAAACAGCAGAAGAAACAAAGAGCCATAATGGAAAAGTCAAGATTACCGGTTTGGGATATTCTCAGCTGAAAGACCTCCAGCATTTAAACACGTCCAGCAAGCTCTGCAGGAAGAACAAGAAAGGCTTCCATCCTTGCACGTGCTGAATTTCAGCAAGGACACCAGATTTCTGCCAAGGAAACAAGCCCTTCCATCCATGCAAACAGAGG
This sequence comes from Tragopan temminckii, assembly GCA_028571105.1. Classification (NCBI taxonomy): domain Eukaryota; kingdom Metazoa; phylum Chordata; class Aves; order Galliformes; family Phasianidae; genus Tragopan; species Tragopan temminckii. Next base: position 4,903 of record JAOWBP010052497.1, read on the forward strand.
GGCACCAGAGAATCCCATAAACAAACCAGCTACATTATCAAAGGTAATGGGAAGTTCCATAAGGAAATTTGTCTGCTGCTCTAAGGCTGAGCCAAAACACAACTCCTAGCCAGCACTCACAAAATCCACACCTCTAACACTGTGCTAAGAGTTGACTGAAGTGTGCCACTGAGGAAGCTGCTCATAGCTAATGCTATTCAATGCACAGGTCTCATATGTTTGTGTCACTGAAGCCACAGTCATATTCCCTGCTGTGAAATTCTTGGTGATCTACAGAGTTTTATCTCAAGAGAAGAATGATAATAGAATAATGTAACAGTAATATAGCTCTATTTTAAAGAGCAAATCAAAACTGTGTGCCACAGCTTTGTATCACAACTGAACTGTAGGGGTTGGAAGATCATTGAGTCCAACCTCCCCAAAATGTTTCCCCAAATGTTTGGTTTTAGTTCCCGTGGCATTTTGACTTAGGAAAGTATATTTTTAATAGTTAAATATGCACAGAAGAAAACATCTACAGTTAATTTAAAAAGTCCTCATGTTTCCAGTCCAACATGACCCTGCTTTCTGAGCTGTACCTATCTTTTGCTTTCCCTGTACTATCCATGGCAAGATAGAGTGCAAAGTACAGTACATTCAACTTTCTCTTTTTTCTATTTTTTTTTTTTTCACCTAAATGGGCAGATCGTTTCCACCAGTGCAGAACTGTGCTTTTCATCATTTGAGGAGTGCCATACATGTGACACTCTGTGAGGTAACAGGAGTACTGGATTTACTGAATGGTAGAAACACACCCATCTTGTTCCCCCACCTTTCCCCCTCATTACTACACATCATAAAAAAAATCTGTACACAAGGAAAAGATGTTAGTGAATTTTGCCACACTAGATAAAGTCAATTTTAGTTATATGTTGCGGTATCAAACATTGCACTACTTACAGTTTATCTTGTTAAAATTAAACATTAGAATTGACAGTGAAACTCTGCAAGTGTTTAAGCTACTTGCATAACTTTTCTGCTATGAATAGTCTCCTGAAATCTTTGGAAATATTTAGCACAGCTAATTGTTTGCCTATCTCTCTTCAAAATCAAGCCTTCAGTACTTTCCCAAATCCATTACAAAGATATTTGCTGAAATGCTTTTAGTTCAAGTGATGCCTTCCATTCATACTTTACAAAGAGGGTGCATTCTGAGGGCACCATATCTCAAAATCCACACTGGAAAACTTCCAAAGGCCAATCCAGCCTATGCAATAGCCTCCTACAAAGCCCAGCTTAACTGGAGCATAACCATAGCAATGCCAAACAGTAGGTTTTGTTCTTTAGTATGAAGAGAAAACACAGGAATGATCTTGGGTAGGCTCAGTAAGCAATGAAATCTGCCCAAATAGCTCCATGCTGTGCTTCCCTTCACATCATTAACAGCCAAGCATTATTTTGAAGGAGAGAGCTTAGAAGCTAGCTGTAGCATAACGTATGGCCAAGGGCAGGCCAGCCAAGTTCACCAGCTGATTCACACTAAGTAGCCCAAGTCTGCTGAAAAGGTTTCAGCTTTCAGACCCAGTCACTTTGCAGCTCTATCCTCATTACATTAAGAGCATTGTATCACTCCATCTTGCCTAATAAAAAAGCAGAAGGGAGGGAAAGGTGATGGAGGAAGTGATTAAAATATCTTCTTACGGTTTTCACTAACCTTCAGTTTTATTAGATTGATAGCAAACTCAAGTATGGTACAAGATCAGTGCAGAACAACAGAAGTGTTTGAAATATCCTAAAAGGATTACATCCTGTATTAGCAAGTTGTATTTGGCAAGATTCTAATGCATCTTTTCTCTGTAGGACCTGTATTTCTGTCCTGAGAACTTCAGTCATGCAAAAGCCTTTGGCATTTACTTGTTCATGTGAATACTGTAGTACAATGAATCTACGCTGTCATGCATCTCATAAGGGTGCAAGAATCGTCCTTTAAAAAAGGAAAAATACAATAGCCATTGATGTATTCCATTGTGCACTTTCTAGCTGCCACCCTACTGTGCAGTCAGATTGGTGTAGTTTCAAACCAAGAGCCAAAGCTAAGAACAGTAATACAGGGTCTTACTGAACTAACAAAAAGCACTGAAAAAGAAATAAATGCTACGATACTCCATCAGAAACATTCTGCAGAGAATTTCCCCCACTGCATGCAGTTGCACTATATCAGTGCTAAGTCAAGACATTGCATGCTGATCTAGTTTGAAGTTTGAATGTGCTCCAAAACAGGAGGGCTGTACCAGTAACCCTTTGCCTTTTACAGCTCCTTCCCCCAGTTACACCCAAACTGCTTAACCTTAGGTGCAATAAAAGGCTCTGCTTTTCTTTTAAATGTTGCAATAGAGGTACAAAAGTTCTATTGACTCAGGTGAGACTGCCCACTCATGTCCATTTCCACTGCCTTGGCCATATTACAGAGCCAGCCCTGAATGCACACATTCCAGTGCTAAAAGACAAAAGCATAAGTTCCAGAGTTGAAGTCCACCCAGTAATGAGAGTCATAATGACATGCTCTTGATTGCTAGCAGCATTATACTGCCTCTGGTGTCCTGTTTTGTGCCAAAGGCACTAGAGGCACAGTGGGGGAGCTGGCAGGGGACAAGGAAGCACAAAATTTCTTAGATAAACCAGGTTGTCCAAAGACCTTTTTAGAAGTCTCCTCCTGATGGGCTGGCAGAGGCAGATCTCCTGATATCTCAGCCCAACACGTTCCATCCACATCATCTCATCCTGCTGAGAAAACTTAAGGCAATGAATTGCCACAAACCAGATTATAATGCAGGCACCCTGATATCCGAAAGTTAACCTCTTCACAAAGATGCTATTCTTGTTCAAAAGGTTCCTCATTTTGTTAAGTAGGAATGTTTGGTAGATTGTTGGAGTTGTTTATCTTTAATGAGAGCAAGTTTCAGGTTGTAGTAGTAACAGCAGCATAATTAGCATAATATAACACACTGTTGTAGCCTTGATCAAAGGGGTTTCCACAGCCAGTTAACATATTTGAGCATTATCATTCATGTTTGATTCTTAAAAAAGGAAATTTACAATTAGCCAAGTGTTTAATACCACCTTTTATACTCTTCTGATGGTTATATGATAGTTAAAGATTTCCCTACGATAACATCTGAATATTGTGACATTCAGATTGTGATAAGACAAACAAAATAACTACTATAATTTGTGTTGGCATGGGCTGCCCAGAGAGGTGGTAGAATAGCCATCCCTGGAGGTGTTCAGGCAGGAACCATGGAGATGTGGCACTGAGGGCCGTGGTCAGTGGGCATGGTATGGGTGGGTTGGGCTTGGGGATCTGACAGGTCTTTTCCAACCTTCATGATTCTGTGATTCTTTGAAATATTATCCTATATAACATCACTCCACACTGTTACCTACAGATTAATAGATGGTTGGTCTCTGATGAGCCGTCCCTGGGAGGTGCAGCTAGACCACGGCACGTGGCTCTACTCTGTCCATGCAGCTGCAAAGTGGGGCCCACCAGTCAGGCTGGGAATTGACTTCAAAAGGGATTTGGATCAACTGCAAAGAACCCAATGGCAATGAGGCCGTGTTAAGAAATCTGACCTGAGATGAAAAACAAAGTTAGTCTCCAGAGGATGGAAGTCCAAAAGGAGATGTGATAACTGCCTTCAAATACATAATGGGCTGCTGAGAAGAGGAAACAGACAATGTATGATGTCCATGCCAGTAGTACATAGGTAATGTAGCAAAGTCATTCATTAACAGCCTAAAAGATTATTCGATATCTGGAAAAGAATGAACTGTACAGGTGATGGGAGTCAAAAACTTGTGGACATCTTAGGAGGGGCTGATTTGAGTTCAAAGAAACTATGCTGTGTGCAGATGATGCAACCCATCTCCAGCCCCGTATGCCAGGAAGACCCCTGGTGGTTGCAGGAATAGCCCTAGCTAAAATCATTCTCCTCTGCTCTGCAGACAGTAAAGCAAATTGAGCAGAGGAAGCCCTTGCATGTGGTGGCATTGCTTGCAATGGCCCTCAGTACTTACAGGGCTGGAACAAAACCCAACAGAGCAATTCCTTCTGCACAGCACCCCTCCTTTCTCTTGTGAAATGCTTTTCCTTCATACAAATGAAAAGAAAAAAACAAAACTCTCTGAGTTGAGAATAAATAAATGGGTTGTAAAAAAGAAGTAAGATGTGCATCACAGCTTCAGTACAGTGTTGTCCTTTATGGGCACAAACTGGAAGACAGTTACGAGTGACTAGTTCTGTCTAGACACTGGGCAGCACTGCTGTACTGTGCCAGGGCCAGAGTCCTGACACAGGGACCAGAGAGGCTGTGGGGTCTCCTCTTAGGAAATATCCAAACCCACCTGGATGTGGCCCTGGGCACCCTGCTCTGGGTAGGGTAGAACAGTGGGGGGGCCAGAGGGGCCGCAGAGGTTTGGGACTTCAAACCAGTCACAGACAGCATCCTGTAACTTTCTATGTCTCCAGTCCAGATTATCCACTCTCCTTCCTTGCTGGACACATGAACTTACACGAGATACACACCTCTTGTCAGAGATGCTCAGCCACTCAAAACTTGAAGTCAACTCTGCTGATGAAAATTTTCAGCTCTCATTGCTGAGCACCTGGTACCCACTTCCACACAAATCTGCTTTTCCCATCTTCTCTCCCTCTCTTAAACTTGAGCTTTCCCCTATATTCAACTACAGCATTGGGATTTTTGGCTTCGATTCGCCCCCTCGTGGACTCACCTGAAAAGAGGTGCCCATAAACATTCATTCTACGGGACCGCAGCTGCAGAGCCAGCCCCATGGGCTGCTTCCCCTAAGCTTTTGGGGTCTTTGGGAAATGGGGATGGAGTGAGACCCCACAGCCTAAACCACAGCACCCACAAATGTGCAAGACGTGAGGACTGTTAGCCATTACCACCCATATTTCATCAGTAACACCACCTCACAGTAAAAATGCCCTCTGCAGAGATGTGATCTGCACCACTACCTCAGTTCTGCTGGTGGGGAAACGGGCTGTGCTAACCCAGGAAGCAGCCATACCTCAGAGATGGGAGACAGAAGAAATGCAGCAACCCCACGTGTGCTCTCAGCCACAGAATATCCTTAAAGCAGCACGATGGAAAACTTTGCTTCTTGGGCTGCACTAGGGCCAGCTGGAAAGCATACAAGGTTACCTTGGAGCTCAGAAGAGGATGAATGAGTTGAATTAGTCCTAAATCATGGGGCCTACACTTTGCATGCGAGAGGGCTTTGAAAGAAAGCAAGGGAGCATTTTACAAAAACACCAGTACAGGATCAGATTCACTGCTTGCTTTAAGTAGTAGTTGAAAGTATAAAGCTTGGGGAAAAAGAAAGCGTTGAATGTGAACTGAAGTAATGAAAAAGCTGGAATGGAGGAAGAGAAGGGAGATGGGTCTGGTTTTATTAGTAACATAGTCCCTAATTATTCAGGATATGTAGTTTTATGTGTATGTGCTCAAAAACAAACAAACAAACAAACCTGATATGAGGTAATTTAGGTGTTTCCATAATCACTCATCTCACAACCTGCTTTGGAAAAAAGTAATTCTGCTTAATGTTATCTTTCATTGGAGCTGGCCCATTGGAGCCATGCCTGCTCAACGGAGCACAGCTAAAGGAAGCAGCTGCCATTGCTGTGCACTAATCCCAGCGGCTGAGGCAGGTGCACTCCCTTTTTGATACATCAAAATACACCATGGGAAGGCGGTAATTAATGCAAGCAGTATTTTTCTGGCACGTTCAGAGAGAGCAGTGATTGCCACTGCTGACATCCAATGAAGCACAGAGCAGCAGCAGCATGCCTGTGCAATGCACTCTGTGTCCCTCACACTTTCACACTGCAAATGTTCTGGCTCTCCTTGCACAAACACTGAGCAGAGAAGCAACGAAGAGAATATGTGATTTTGTTCTCCAGCATATTAAGCAGTACTTCCGAGCTACTAAAGTTAATTCTTCATGAAATCCAATTGATTTGACAGCAGTTCTTTAGCTCTGACCTCATTTTCTCTCTAATCAATTCCGATTATTTGCTACAGATGCTACTGTGCCATGACTACTGAAAAACAATGACACCGACCTTCACATTATCACAGAATCTTTCAGGCTGGAAAAGACCTCTCAAATCCCCAAGGCCAACCCCACCCCCCCCCCCCGTGCCCCCAGCCCCCGTCCCTCACTGCCCC
>JAOWBP010052498.1:0-12877 GCA_028571105.1 Tragopan temminckii
AGAGAGTGACATAAGTTCAAAGAAGCACTGATTTTTCTCTGGGCTAGTAGCACAGTGCCCCAGTTTACAGTGTTAGAACAACAAAAAAAAGTACTGACAGCAAAAGATAATGTTGAATGATAACAATGTGGGGAATTAGTTTATTTTATCCAGTTCCAACTATTTTTAAAAATTGAAGTGATATCAGTGGTGAGTCCAGAGAGGTTTAGAATGTAGAGCTGTATAGAAACACTTTTAAGAAGATCCTGATGGAGCAAAGGATTTAGACCTCTGGGTGTAGCTTCCAGGAAGTGAATTTTCCAGAAGGTTATTTCCAGCTTTATCAGATACATAGGGATTATAATGCTAATGTCACTGCTTCAGCAATTATATGGATATCCATCCATTCCTCTAGGAGCCAGCTGTGTTAAAAATCATATTTTCTGTTTGGAAATGAATTCCCATGTATCTTAGCTCAAAGTTGAAGACGAAAAAGGAATTGTCTGCTCTGTACTAAGGACTTGCTCTGCTGTCCTGAATCATCACATCTGCCAAGTACAACACTAATTTCAGTCCAAATTAAAGGCTATTATTTTTCTTATTGTTGTAATTAATTTGATCATCTTTCATCTTAGGTACTTTTTTCAGGAATTGGGGTTTCGCCCAAAATTCTTTGAATTGTCATTCTTCTTCATAAAACAGTAGATTTGATTCTTTTTCATTCATGGGTCAAAATTTGGGGCTAAAAAAATGCCTCTTTTCACTAATTTAAAAATGTAATATGACAGTAGCTTAGGGATTTCATCTGCCTATGGGCACTCATTCTCATCATCAACTGTGAAGGCATTGCTGCATTACTCATTGTTTATTTTTAGAAAGATATTGACAGCTTGAAGGCTCTTCAGGGGGAAGAAAAATATACTCAGGAAACAGTGTTAGATATGACTACATTTTTTCTCAAATTTCCCAAGTTCGCCACAATTTTTGCACCTTCATAACTTGCTCGGGTATGTAGACAGCTGCATCTGGACCAGTCCTCAGAAAAAGAAGCAGAAAATGCATCATTAATAAGATGTGTAGCTCTAGTTTCTGAGTTGAAGCTCCTCCTCAACCTTCCTGTGCAGAATACATAATTGCACATTGTCCGAAGAACACTACAGCCAGACACCTGAGTTAGGTCTTCTAGGTTATAGTTCAAATAGCTTAGAGAAAAATAAATAAATAAATACTAATTAGAGCTAGCATAAAGATGACTTTTTTTTTTTTTAATATGTTGGTATAGGACTTTCACAAAATCCCTCCTCACTCATATCTGTGTGGGATTTAAGTTATTAAATGCAATTTTAAAGAAAAACAGTTACATAGTTTTGAAGAAGAAAAACAACTAGAAATATTAAAAGAACCTTTACATCAGGGCCAAAAAAAGAGTTTAAAAAAGTGTTGATTTCTTATTTTCTTTGCGGTTTATTCTCATAGATGATCAAAAAGGAAGTCACATCCATGGCAAATATTTTCTTTAATTTTTTAACATATTTTCAGGAAAACAACAACAACAAAACCAAAACAAAACAAAACAAAACAAAAAAAAAACAAAGAAGTTTGTTTTTTCTTAAATTCAAGTTCTGAGATATCATTTAGAAGTAAAAATCAACAACTTTTCTGTGATTCTAGCTTATTTCTACATGTTCATATCTGTGCTAAATTGCAGCGGCAGGACCACTGTAAAAAATTTATCCTCTTTCTTACCACAGTACTCCCTCTGCTCAGCCAGCTATTTTCAAGTGGCTGGATTAAAATCAAAATCACTAACATATTTCTGAAATCTCTGAGGAACATCAGGACTGTTGTCACTTGGATTTCTGATCAGATAATTTCTGTCTGTATGGGAGTCTGAAAGATAATGCTGAAATGCATACATCTGCAGTGAAATCTCAGTCACCTCTGCCTTCAGAGTTTTGTCTACAAAAAAAAATTAAGATGTAGTGATAAAGTATCTATAATTCCATAAACAGCACTTAATAGCAAAAGAAAATCTGTTTATAACCTTGCGTGGAAGGAAAAAAAAAATCCAAATGAGAAGGAGTTTTGGAAATAAATTATGGAAAAGGAGTCACAGGAACTTCAGTATTTCTAATAATATGAGCTATATACCAACTAGGTTCAGTATGAAGGAACATTCAGGTTGGGCACTTGAAGTGCAATGGAGAAGTATTCCTCTCAGGCACTGATTTGATAACCAACACAGAAATTATATGCTTCCGTTCTACTAGGCATACTTTTAAGCACAGCATGACAAAATCACTGCCTGAAACATCCTTTTCTTTCCAGTCTTTCACCTCAGTTGAATTCCTTTATTCACAAGCAGGATAGATTTCATAGGCAGCATCCAGAGCTGTAGGTACAACAGCTGGCGATGTGAATTGCTCATTTCTGGGAGCACTCCTTCTGCTAGCAGTAACACTCCTATCTGTTAGACTAGTCAGACAGAAAAAATGTCTTGCTTATATGGAGGAACAGGGCAAGTCAAACACTGTATCTTTCCCAGTCGGTATTTACTTGCTATTAGATATATTCCAGTTTAATAGCGAGTTTGTTCCTATTTGAGATTATTCATACATACTCCGAAAAAGCAGGAGAAAGGATTAGAATTCTATAAAGAGCATTGAAAAGAGCAAAAAAACAGCTGAATCTTTGACTTATATTTAAATATCACTTCTAAAAATTCATTGGATTTGTCTCATAAAAGAAAAAAAAAAAAAGCTAGCCAAAAACATAACTCAGTCAAATAGGTCAACATAAATAAAGATCATTCTATAAAGCTGAAAATGCCCCCACTGAAATGTAAATCTTTATAGGAAATGACCATATGCTCAGAAAACTTCTATATTATTCTCCTAATTTTTCACATATGAAAGAGCTGTGAACTTGTGCTTCTTGGTTTTTTTTGTATTTTGGTTTTTTTTCGAAATGAGTTTTTTCACAAAATATCTTGTTAAGTTTTAGAGCTCTATGCTGTTTTAAATACGTTTTCCCCTGAAGGGAATAGTACTAGGACAATTAATGTCAGCTGAATATGCAACCAGCATTCAGTGATCTAGTGTGCTGTCATGATTTTGGCTGGAATGGAGTCAGTTTTCTTCCAAGTAGCTTGTATAGTGCTGTGTTTTGGATTCAGAATGAGAATAATGTAAGCAACACAAAAATGGTTAAGTTGTTGCTGAGCAGTACTTGCATAGAGTCAAGGACTTTTCTACTTTTCACGCTGCCCTGACAACAAGGAGCTGAGGGGGCACAAGAAGCTGGGAGGGGCACACAGCCGGGGCAGCTGTCCTAAACTGGACAAAGATGTATCCCATACGATGTGGTATCATAACGAATGATGGGTAGAATGAGGAGTAAGTGGATGACATTAAAAGTGATGGCACTTAATGTTCCCCCAGAATGTTTACTCTTGGTAAGTGCTGCTTTTCTGACACTGCCTGAACCTCTGCAGGTGGAACATGGTGCATGAATTCCTTATTTTGCAGTGCTTACACGCAAAGTTTTTGCTTTATCTTGCAAACTGTCTTTATCTCAACTCAGGAATTCTTGAATTTTAACTTTTCAGATTCTCTCCATCATTACGTTGTGTGGGAGTAACCAAGTAGATAGGTGATGCCGAGCTGTGTGCCAGGGTTAAATCACAATAGGTGCACATCTGTGATTGGTAGGATCTTTTAAAAATCTTGTGTATTCTTAAGGATTTATTTTGAATATCTTGTAAATATTCCTCATAACTATAGTTAGGAAGGCAAGACTTTTTTTACTCTGTTTCCACTTGCTTATGCTCTCTTCTAAATTAAACAATTTTCCTGAGAAATTTAATAATATGTCTTTTTATCAGAAACCTCTAGAATATCAGGTAGAAATTGGGTTCAGGAAATCTGCCATCCAACTGAGAACTTTTTTCTGTGGTTTAGTTTTCCCTGTAGAGTAATGACTCTTTAGAAAAAATGTTAGGCAGAGATGGCACACACAACACCACTGAAATTACTGTGAATAAGGAACAGGCCTCTATATTAACAATAGGCATCTGCTTTTCTACAATGATAAAGTATAACCAGTTTGTCACTAATCTTATCAGCAGATAAGCCAGTTTTTAGGAATCAGAGGAATTACAAATTCCCCCATGTAGATCATATTCAAATAAATCTGTTATGCTTTAATATCCCTAATGCTTTATCAGTATGTCATTTTACCATTGACAGATAAAACTTTGAATGATCACATCAGCTGAAAACAGCAGAATTACTGCAGATGACAACAAGTACTTTGATTTCTTTGGTGTTTTGAGACTTTCTAGCTTCAGTGCTACATTATGGGTTTCATTTCATGCACCTCTTCTATTGTTTTTTATTTATTTGAAAAACAAATTATTAGCAGGAAGGGAAAGGAAGGTCATCAGAAGAGATGAAATAATTAAGGAACATATTTATCCTAAAGGAGTTGTACTTTAAAACTGTTAGTTCAAAAAGACTAGTCACTTCTCTCTTTCTTTTAACTCATATCTGTTATGACATTTTCATAGTCTTAAGGATGTGATGTTCTGGAACAATGTGTATCAGTTATTTAACTCCTTTGAACAGATGATAATAAAATGTCTATCTATATATATGATTATCTTGAACACTATCAAACAGTACATACAAGACAAATAATGTGATTCTGTGATTCTGTAATCAGATCCAACGAGCACAGGTTAATGAAAGATCCTCCTTGATCAACCTGATCTCTTTCTATGATAAGATGACTTGCTTAGTGGACAAGCAAAATGTGGACACTACTCACTTGTACTTCAGCAAAACATTTGATACAGTTTCCCACAGCATTATTCTGGAGAAACTGGCTGCTCGTGATTTGGATGGATGTACTGTTAACTGGGCAAAAACTGGCTGAGAGGCCAGGCCCAAAGGGTCATTGTGAGCTGAGTTACGTCTCCTTGGCAACTGGCTACAAGTGGTGCTCCCAGGGCACAGTGTTGGCAGCAGAACACAGGTCAGCAATGAGTCCAGGTGGCCAAGAAGGCCAATGGTCTCCTGACTTTTATCAGAAACAGTGTAGATAGAGAAGTAATGGTCGCTTTGAATAGGCACTGGCAAGACCACGTCTTAAGTACAGAGTTCAGGTTTGGGCCATTCACTAAAACGATATTATATTGCTGGAACATGCTCAGAGAAGAGCAATGAAGCTGATGAAGAGACTAGAAAACAAGAGTTACAAGGAACTGCTGAGGGAACTGGCTGCTAAGGGAACAGGAGGCTATGGGAAGACCTTGTTGCTCTCTATGCCTACTTGAAAGGAGATTGTAGAGAGGTGAGTGATGGACAAAGGTAAGAATAAAAAGGAAATGGTCTCAACTTGCATCAAGCAAATTTTAAATTGGATATCAGGAAGAACTTCTTCATGGAAAGAATGATGAGGAACTTTAACAGGCTGCCCAGGGAAGTCGTGAATGAGAGATGTGTGAATGTTGCACTTAGGGACATGGTTCAGATCTTATCTTCCAAAGTTAAGATCTCCTTGAGATACATGGGATGATTAGCTAAAATGAGTCCCTGATTAGTGGTGTGCCACAGATTAGTGAACTTTTCATAAGAAAAGAAGTTCTGGATGATAAAAGCTGCAAATTACAAGAAAATTTCAATGTAACATGCGGAAGCCAAGGTTATGATCAGTTTAGCATAAATGTGTCTGGAAAGATTGTCAGAATACAAGAGAATCTCCTCCCTTGTCCTGAAGAAATGATCAGATGTGTCTGAATCACTGCTGACAAATTTTATTTTACCTGTTCCAAAGAACAAACACGTTCCAAACTTCCAAAGAAAAAAATCAAGCAGCCCATACAATCTCTTCCAGAGCTTCACTCCCTTTGAATATTTTCCCAGTACTTTGTCTGATTATAATTTATTGCAAATTAATTCCAAATTCTTCCCATATCCATTCCCATATCCAGTAACCAGCTGATCTCTGTCCTGTTTCTAACAAGACAACTAACCTGTAAAATATTTGGTGCATTTTATCTATACTTGCTGAAAATATCTCATAATCTTCAAGTAGAAGGAAAACTAACTTAGATAGTACCAATACCTGCGCATATATTTCAGCTCCATAGTCAAATAAGTTATGATCTTGAAAATAAGAAATGCCTACAAGAATACATACATGTATATTTAGACTTTTATCACAGAGCTTGTAAAAAGAGAGACGTATAAAAGGAAGTTTATAAAGAACAGACATGATCTGTTAGAAAAAAACAATCACCACTGAATACTTTGTGAGATCTAAATACTGAACATGTTGGGAAATTCAGACTTCAGCATTAATTTTGTTTTTAAAAAAGGCAGCTGGAAAAACTGATATTCATATATGATTTGAAGATAAGTAGAAAGTGCAGCATAGTCAATAGCATATCATCTACTGCTTTACAATGAGTGCACTAAAAAATTCATGTTGTATCCTACTGGGCCTGTTCTGGGCTGTTCTGGGAATATATTTTTAAGCTTTAGAAACTCACTAAAAAAATAATTTCCTGCTGCAAACAAATGATGAAGTCTTCTGAACAGTTTTCCTGACATCAAATTGCAGAGGGGATGCAATGCAAAGAAAGGTAAGCTATTTTACATCAGTGCAAGTCTACCCAGGGCTTCCCTAGCATTAAAAAATACTTCAGTAATTTGCCAGCCATCCACTTTAAGCATCTGTTTTCACTTCTTTCTTAGTAGGGGAGTTGTTTTAGGTACAGTATTATTGTCTTATTATTATTGTATCAGCTGAAATGGTGATTATAGAAGGGTACATTTTATGAAGAAGCTGGCCACAACCTAATGAATAATTAAACTCCTAGCACACATTTCCCTGTTGATTTTCCCAGAGGAAAGCATTGATAAGAACAACACATTTTTATGGATGAGAAAGTAAGGTGATTGCTCCCAAGAGAAGTAAATTCTCCTAGAGAAGCAAAAAGAGCAGCCTTTATGTGTGCAGAGAGAGCAGGTGTAATGAAAGACATGGGAACTAATCCTGATGTAGACCACAGTCTCTATAAGCAGCAAGTCTATCCATCAGAACGCTAGGTGGAAATGAAGAGTTAGACAATGTACTTTGGTATAAAATATGAACAGAAGTGAAATTTGGGCATGTTCCGGATTGTTTTAATAGGGAGCAGATGGATGAGGTCTATTTACTTTTCCATTGTTGTACACCATTAACTTAACTGGCACCAAATGAAGAAACATCCCTGTTGCTAATGTCCTAGAAGTACAACAAGGACAGCCTCTCAGTGCTGTTCATTGAATTTTTAGCAATAGTCACAAATCTACTTTTCAAAAGAAGCTAAGCAGATCCTTTTTTTGACTTTGAGAGAAGCAAGCCAAAATAATTTCAAAGCAAATAGTATTTTTCACATAGTTAGTAATAAAATAAATATTTTTCCTGACAAATTTTGGATATTTTAAATGAGGAAATAAAATATTTAAAGCTGTTTTTTTCTTTCTAAGACACATTCTCATTTTGAATTCATCATAATTTTTATATCCATAAAAAGGTTGTGTTTTCTTCAAGGGAAAGGAGGTAATTAATTTTATTTTAAATATCATACTTTTTTGCTTTGTTCTTTAAAAAAAGGAAATACAGGATTTTCCTTTTGAGATAACTTTCATTATTTTTATAGATGTTGAGGTTTTTTTTAGCTAGTGAATTGAAAATTCCATTATTTTTTTCCTGTATGCGTTCAAGTCAACATGTTGGAAGTCAATTTTCAGGGTCAGAGGATAGAAGTCCTCTTTTCCTCATCACTAGTAATTTGATATTATAATATATAATATATAATGAGAAACTTCTCCCACGGTTCTGTTGGGAGAAATGATTAAGGAACGGCTGAAAATTCTGAAAAAAAGAATGAAAATTGACATATTATGTCTTTCTTCTGTTCCATAGGAAAATAAACTAAACTCTGGCAATAGCAGGAATGTGATGATGTTCCAGAAGCTTCTGACCCTATTTTCTCAAGGTACAATCTGTTTTGCATCTGGCCATCTAAGTGGGATGACTGAGAGCTTCAAGAATGATGAAACCTGAAGGAGTCAGATAACTTAAAGGATAACTTCCAGTTATATCATTTCACCACCTCCCAGCTAACAAGTATGAGTAATTGGTTATATTTGAGTTTATGCAGATAGTACTTACCCAATTATAGTGATAATTAATTAATAGTTTACATCATTTGCAGTGTTGCATTGTGAGCTTTTCATTTAGATAAGACTGACCACTCTTGATAAACCAGATAATACTGTTTCATCTCAAAATCAATGATTTATCTACTTGTTTTCTGACTTTGATGATAAAAGTATGGCTCAAAATGTGTTATCTAACAAGTTAAGAATGAAATTTTGCCAACGATTCATTTTCGTGTTCTTTTTCCACATATATCTTGCAATTCTATTGTTCTCTCTGAGATCACAGGCTGTAACCACCCGGAAACTTGGCCTATAAGGTATAAAATTGCATATTTAGGTCTCAATAGGGCTGACTTTGTTAGGTTCTCCTTTTTTTTCTTATACAAAAGTTATCAGCCAAAATGAGATGATTTTATTAAACAACTGTAAAACAAGTCACTCTTACATTCTGTACAGTTATTTACACCAGGATGTGAAGGGGATGTAGGTTCTGGTTTTGTTTCTGTCACTTTTATGCCTACTTTACTCTCACTTCATGAATCATTTGTCTGTCTTTGTGCAAATCAGCAATAAGATAGGACATTCTCAATTATGCACAGCATTTTCTGCAACAGACTGCAGTGTGGTTATCTGAAGTCAAATATACGTCACTGACCGTTAACTTGGTACCTCAGACAGCAAAGAGAAATTGAGGTGCTCTAACAGCTACAGTTTTCACCAGTGGTATATGTCCTTGTGATTGGGAAAGCATTCTACTATAGCTGAACTTGTTTTAAATATCTTTCAGAAATTTATTGTCTTTTTTTTTTCCCTATTTTCCTCATACCTTTCATTGTAAGCACTATGTTTGAGTCTATCTAACAATAAATAGAAGGTGTTTATCTAGAGGTATAGGGACTTAGGGATGGTGGTAAATTGAAACTAACTTTATTTTTTCAGAAGATCTGATATTTATTAAGTTAATGCTTTTCAGTTTTGCAAAGTCTTTTAAGAGTACTGTAGCTCCATTAACAGCTTGGCCAACAGCATTCTCTATAGAATACCAATTTATTTTACTTACTTGGCTTATAAGCACCTGACTCCATCTTTAGAAACTAATTACTTAGCTAGAGATCTTACGTAAAATGAACAATTTTTTGATATCCAAAACTGCGCTGGATCTAAATGCCAACATTTTTTTCTAATTATGAAGAACACAAAGAAATGTCAGAGGGTTAGAAAGCATATTGTGCCTTAAACTGAGATAAAATGACAGGCAGTGTATCATTCAGACACATATTTGCTTATTAAATGACATCAAAAAAACTCATGGTTAACTCTGTTTTCCAGAACTAAAGAGTTTTGGGATTAAGAAGGAAAAAATTCTCACTTGGCTTTAATGGAATTGGCTTTGTATAGAAAACCCTGGACCACTTGCTCTCTCTTGAGTTTGGAGTGAGGGATGCAAACTGAAGCTAGGGGAATTCTTTTCACCATGCCACAGGTTAGGACCATCTGTGGTGGGGACTGCAGGAACACAATAGGGCAGGATTTACCTGAGGACCCACCATAGCATTCTTTCAAACCTAGTCCCAAGTGTGCACATGAACCAACAGCTTTAGTGAGTCTCTTGAGGCCACTACACAAATGTGCTGCTTGTCCTCCAGGCCAGATAACATAGGTGAGCAAAACTCACTAATCACTGCAGGAGTCACTCACTCATGAGTCACTGCTCCAGCTGAACTGTGGTTGAACCTGGTCCAATTGCACCTGGTGGCACATCTTACCTATGCAGGGCTTGCCAGAAGCAGTTTTTGGTTCATCCTGTGGGCGTTCTTTCAACACACATAGATGTTCAACAGAGGCCCTATGTTTACATTTTATCACTAAACTGAGGGGCTACTTCAAAGCAATTTTCCTATGTTTTAAAGAATTAATTCCTTTCAGGGCTATCTGATGGAATGACTTATGACTGTGTTTGTTAAAACAAATAAAGAAGTGTGAGGATAGGAGTCCTGAAGATTTCTTTTCTTTCTGTTAGTCTGAAACTAGCTGAATCAGCTCCAAATAAAACAACAAACCAAATAGACAAACAAAATTAACAAACATAAAAAATGAAAACTTTAAATTAGAAAAAAAAAAACCCACAACATTTAGAAGATAAACTGGGATACTATTTTGCAGTCCACAGCCTTTGCCCTTTCCCACAATTCCAGATTTCCTGTGCTGAAAATATTTTGATAATGAATAATGAATCTATACTGATTCACTAAAAATGGAATTTTGTTTTATCCATGGTTTCACAGAAATTTAGTTTCATTGATGTTGGTCATCTGATGCAGACACTTCATTTTCTGAGATAGGTTGTTTTTGTGTAGTCCTTCAAGTTGCCTTGGGGAATTGTTTGAGTCCATTAGCGCCTAAGCAAAATTTTTCATTAATTTTGAAAATTAAGATGTCTCAGAGATGTTAATTCTAACTTTGATAGCTTTTGAGATTTCAAGAAGTTTCCTAATGAGGCAAAACCAAACTCAGACAAAACAAAAATAAATCAAAAACTTATTTTCAGATATGAAAAGTTAGCTTTAAGCATTCTGTTCTTTCTTTCTCTCAACAGAAATGACCAGAGAACCCTAGGCCTAGTCACAGACCTTTTGAGATTTCATCAGATAAGTCCCCACAAACTGCTTTGATTTTGACAAACAATGTAATAGTGTGGAATTATTAAGATATTCAGACTTTCTCAGCTTGATGCTTTCAGCAGTGCAGCTCTTCAGAGTGCACAACTCTCATGCAATTATCGTTAGCTAAATGCCCTTTTCAGTCTCCCGAGGTGAGAGACATCATAAAGCTATGAACCAAGATTCAGAAAAGGATATGGAGAAGTGGGATTAAACTTTGTCCCCTTGCAAAGGCTTTCGCACTACCAAACCACAAATTTATGGAAGAGATGAAAATTTTGTGACCCTTCCATCAGCTCTTGTTTAGTATAAACTAATATAAATAATGTAAATATTGGGAATGCCAACACTCAGTAGCTGGAAGGCAGGTTTTGCTCATCACAGCTTGTGGCTGTTGTCCACTGAGGATTAAAAAGCTTAAGAATCAGCTTTCAGAAACAAGAGATTAACCTTTGAAAGAAAGGGAGGGTTAATGATTTTATATGCTTCTTTTCTATCGTGGGGTAGATAAGAAAGAAAACTGCATAGACTTTGCAAACTCCAGTGTGTAGACTGAAGAGAATCTATCCTGAATTATGATCTGAACTGTAGGAGTCCTGTAAGCCTGACACTGGATCTATTTGGAAAAATAGCTGGCATATTGCCTCATCAAAAACTTGAGAAAACAAGCCTTGGCTCTGTCTTCAAACACCAAACATATTCACACCAAGGGAGAAAAAAAAATCAGTTTTTTTTTTCATAAAATATATGTTTTAAATTTTAATAAAAATAACAAGAATACCCAACTCAGCACCAGACAGAATTCATCTGTAAGACAGACATTCCAATAAGAGGAAGAGATGTCACTGGAGAATTGCCAGGAACACAGTCATCTATATATGGATACAAAGGGGAATAAAGACAATTTATTTTATTTCCTCTCAGTTTTATAGATACATGTCTTAAAATAAATAAATAAGTTAAAAAAAAAAAAAAAGGAGCATTTCATGATAGAAAGTTTTGTTTTGTCAGGAAACTGACAAAGGCGAGCTCTGGAATCCCTTTCAGTGTGCTTATAAGTGTGTTGCTGTGAAGCAGTTATGGTCAAGCTGCCAGCAGCTCAGCATCACACAGCTCAAAACCATCCCTTCCAAGGTAAGGTGAAAGAGAGAACTGAAAGCAAAATAGAACTTATGGGTTGAAATAAAAACTATTTACTAAGCAGAAAAGAAAAAACTGAAAGAAGAATGTAATGATAACAATACATATATGCATACATAGTGCAATTACTCGCAATCCACCGACTGACACGCAGTAATAATACAACTTCCCACAGACCAATGCCCTGCTACCAGTGCAATACCTCATCACCTGTTGGCCAACACCCAAGAAACAACACAACTGCCCACCAATCATTCCACAAGGATTACGTGCTTGTTGCTGAACAACATACAGGTGTGATTGTTTCAGGACTGGATAAGTGGCTGTTAAAACACATAAAATACAATGGTTGCTTATAAGAAATGAAATGAAGAAGAATTACATAATCAGTTGAAACTGTCCTTTCTGTTTCAGAACTTCCCCTTTTAGGTGCACTGTGATTGAGAGTGTCAGTTGCTCTGTGTAGGAGTTTTAAATATGAAAGTGCTACTTTAAGTTTTGTTTTGAAGCTTTAGTTCTGCTTTTGGTCTCCTAAGGACAAATTTCCATCAAGTACCTGAGCTCACAAATTCCTTGACAGGAAAGAAAATCTGAAAGGTTTATGTTTGTTTTTCCCTGTATAATCACTTGCAAATCATACAGCAGTATAACAGTACAGATCTTACTAAGATCAATTCAAATATCAATCAATTGATATTATCAATCAATCAATATCAAATCAATCAATTATCATATTATTCCGCTGTTCATATGCAGCCCACCTCAAGCAATGTCAATGACATGCCAAGCTATGTGGTTTTCATGGAATCATATTTTTCCTGATATTAGAACCCTGGCATAATAGAAATAGGAACTGAAAAAAGTCAAATAATCTCTTTACCAACT
>JAOWBP010052500.1:0-12873 GCA_028571105.1 Tragopan temminckii
GGCTGTGGATGCCCCGTCCATCCCTGGGGGTGTTCAAGGCCAGGTTGGATGGGGCCCTGGGCAGCCTGGGCTGGTATTAAATGGGGAGGCTGGCTGCTCTGCCTGTGGCAGGGGGTTGGAGATTCATGATCCTTGAGGTCCCTTCCAACCTGGGCCATTCTGTGATTCTGTGACAGGAATCCAGCAAATATTATTGAACTAATAGATAAGTTCAAACATCGCTGCTGGAAATAACGGTAAGGTAAAAAAATCAACAGAGAGCTTAGTTGTGAGCACACCTGGAAAAGGCATGCAAGTTTGTTCACCCATTTTGTATTTACTGATCACCACTGAACTGATGTTGGCTGTAAGCTCAGCGTCAGAGCAGCTCAACTTCCACTGGGAATTGCGGGGTGGGAGGGATCATATGTACACAAACAGGAGTGGCAGGAAAGAGATGGAAATCGAGCTTCCCCTGTTTCTTCAAAAGAAACACCCATCCCTAAACACAGTGCTACAAACGTTTGCCTTCAGCGAGGAAAAACAAAAAGGGCAACTCCAGAATCTGGCCTAAGTGTTCCTGTGTTTGAGATCCAGGTGGCAGGAGGAACATAGATTTACATACAAAACCCAAACAGTTTTTAGGGAGCTGCAGGCCCGTAAAGGACAGACAGAAAGTCTTACTGTGCTGCATACATCCAGTAATTCCCACAAGCACAATGGAGAGGAAAAGAAATCCACCTATAATTTCAAAATTAAATGGACTGCTAACATTAATTCATTACTCATGTTTTACTTCCTTCAATTCAACCTTACAGAGAAAAACACACCTTGTTAAATCGGTCTGAGATTACATTCTAGTTTTCCCCATCAGAGCGGCCCTGCAGCACAGAGCAGAACTGAATGGCAAGCACGGAAATTCCTAAGCCATGGATCACTGCCACAATACACAGGGGGCTTCGTATGGATGGCTTAAGAACCCATAAGCCACAGATTTCCACATGCAAAAGTAAACCTATATGATAAATCCCTGCGAAACTTCTGCGAGCGAAATACACGGAAACCTTTTTTCGGCCCCCTGAAGGGAACAGCAAAGAGCCAAAGGAGCACCAGAACGAGAGCTTACAAACCTGCATTTAGGGAAAAAGGAAAAAAAATAAACGCTACTATGCTTTTTATCTCCTGTAACACAGCCCCTCCAGCAGTAACTCTTTGATAGATGGCCAAGGAGAGATCGTTTAATAAGATTTAAACCCCCAAAAGAATGGAAGCGCCGAAGCACCAGTGGCACCACCAGATCACACCACATAACCCAGCGCTCAACCCCTGATGGTTTTTAGATGTTATTCACTACATGTGAGTCCAAAGCAGTGGGATAAGCACCATGGCACAGCGATGGCCAATACATACCAGCTGATGGATGCTGTCGATGGCGCGGTTGTACTTGTCACACAGCCGCTGCATGCTTTCAAAGCTGCGGGGAGAAAGCACAGGTTAACAAGAGGAGGGCAAAAGGCGAGCTTGGAGGTACAACTTTCAGCCCTTCTGTCATCACAGAAGCTGATCTATTTAAGGTTTGCTTCTTGCAGAACATGTAATTGCTTGCACGGCTTTAGGACACTGCGTAGTTTGCTTTCTGTAATCTCCCAGCAGAGCAGCAGTACATGACAAAGAAGCAACAAGTTGTGCAACCTGCTTGTGCCATGGAAAGAAGAAAGGCACTTCCATTTTGGAAGCTGAACGCTCATATAATATTAGTTCCCTTAGTGAACAGGAAAATAATTGAACATAAGCTCTGATTTATGAGAAAGTTTGCTGTTCTCACAGCCCGCTACTTCTTTTCCTCCATGCAGACACACAGAAATGTAAGGTGTCTGTGTGCTGCTCTCCTTTGCTCCATTGAAGTACTTAGGGACAGGGGTTGGTGGGCGGTGTTGGTGGGAGGTGAATGGTTGGCCATGATGATCTTAAAGGACTTTTCCATCCGGAATGGCTCTACTATCAGCACTTCATGACAGTGACTGCTTCACGAGTTGCTCAGGATTACAGTCAGTGTAGCCAGATGCCTCCATGGCAGAAGCTTAGAGGATTAAAAAAAAATTCATCTCATGCCAGGCAGGAAAAGATATTGCTAGGAAATCAGGATTACATAACCAGATTCTATTAAAAAAATAAAAATAAAACAAATAAGGAGTTATGGGAGCAAGATAATTAAATCATGGCCACCCCTGAACCAAGAAGTGGGGACCAGGGGACATAGAAAGAAGCGGCACTGCAATCAAGCAGTTAAAATGAAATGGAGAGGAGGAAAAACACCTTAAGCAGATCATGATAGCAGTACCTGCATGGGGCTCGGGATTATAACCAGGGATAACTTACAAAGGGATGGAGTTTCATCTGCAATCCTCAATCTACGAGTTTAGCCACGCTGTGGACTTGAACAAATGCAGTTTTCCCCCTGTGCACGACTTGAATGAATTCTGTTTTTCCCCACATAAGCAATCAGGGAGGTCTCTGCACGCTACAGCATGGGGGTCACAGCTCTTTCCTGCCTCAATTCAGCAAGTCCATGCATGCAGACTCACCCCAGGAGATGCTGCAGGCTGAGGGTCTGCCCCTCAAGGGGGGACGGGGGGGATAGATAGGACAAGGGGGAATGATCTTAAACTGAGACAGGGGAGGTGTAGGCTAGATATTAGGAGGAAGTTTTTCACTCATAGGGTGGTGAGGCACTGGAATAGGTTGCCCAAGGAGACTGTGGATGCCGCATCCCTGCAGGCATTCAAGGCCAGGCTGGATGTGGCTCTGGGCAGCCTGGTCTGCTGGTTGGCGACCTGCACATAGCAGGGGGTTGAAACTGGATGAGCATTGTGGTCCTTTTCAACCCAGGCCATTCTATGATTCTATGAAGGTGAACAGCACACACTATACATTCATTTGCAGCTCTTTGTGGAACAGGCACTCACACGCAGACACAAGCACCTCCAACTAACTCTAGCTGCCCAAGAGAGCAGTAGGAATGGTTTGCCTTTTAATTTATTCCCCACCCAAACAGCATCACGTTCGTTCCGAACGCTGAACGGAGGAGGAAGGGGGAGGTTCAGCTCCCACAGCCCTGGCAGGAGAAGGACACAGCGCTGACAGACAGCTCTGGCATGCAGCTTTCTAAACAGGAATTCTGAGTTACTACAGAAGTAGAAACCTCCGTGCCATTCAGCTCGCTAAGGCTGGATGCAGTCCAACAGCTCAGATACCAATCATTGTTTTGCAGTGAGTAATTCCAACGTACACAGCAGAGCTCAACTCTCTGCCGTACGCAGTTTCCTATTATGTCCTTCATCCAACAGCCTTTGCCAATATTTCTGTTACACATTTCCTACCAAAATAGCTCTGCCAACTCCAGAAGAAAACTTTGGTTCGTAGTGTCTAAGAATAACCAGATAGCAACAGATTCACTGCAAACCGTGCTGGCCTGTCCTCCTGCTGGGAAAAAGTATTCTTTTCTCACCTTTTTGTGTCATAGTCAATTAGAACGTAGTTTTCCATAGCAAGCTTGAGATCTGGGATTTCTTCACAGACCCACCTGGAAAGAGAGAAGGAACAGAATAAAAACAACATTTCCAATTAGCCATAATAAGGCAGTCCGTCTCAGTTCTAGACTGGCATCGCTATACATTGAGATAGAACGCTGCAGCACACATGAAAGCTCACAGTATTGTTAGGAGGAAGGCAGACAGCACAAAATGCTAATTGGGAAGCTGCAAGAGTCCATATTTGTGCTGAAAAAACAGCGAGGTGCCTGTAGACATTGGCAGTGGTATAAAGCACTGGAAATGGCACAGTTTCACATTGAGGTGATAAGTGTATTGAGTGCATCTGAAAATACCCAAAGCTATAGCTGATGCTAATCTAACATAAAACATAATGCAAAAAAAAAAAAAAAAAAGAAAAGAAAAGAAAAAAAAGAAAAATGCGGTATTTTAGAATTTTGAAAGGATTTTTAACAAAACTGACACTGTAACAGCTTTGACAAAG
This sequence comes from Tragopan temminckii, assembly GCA_028571105.1. Lineage (NCBI taxonomy): Eukaryota > Metazoa > Chordata > Aves > Galliformes > Phasianidae > Tragopan > Tragopan temminckii. The sequence goes on from JAOWBP010052500.1 coordinate 4,015, forward strand.
GGGAGGGTGGAGAAGACCTCTCCTCCAGAAGCCTGGACCACCACCACCAGCCATTCATCACAAGGATATTCTCTAAGCTGCTTTTACACTTGACGTGACCCAACCCAAAACAGATTTGCCAAAGTAATTTTGATAAAAGATCTCTTCCTTATGCTGAATTAACAAAGCCCCAAACGCTGCTGCCATTAGGAGGGGAAAGCTCAGCCCCACTGGCACTGCATCTGACAATGACAGCTCACAGATGAGATTTTTGCTCTCAAAATACGGGAAGATGGTGAATTCTTTTCAAAGGCAACTGAAAACCCACACTGGCTTTGCACAAACTTTCCTCCAAAAACACCAAAACAGGGAAGAGCCACCATCACCACAGTAAGTCAGTGCACGCCATAGGAAGGACAGAAATGGGAATGGCAGCATTTCCTCTCCTTGCACCACAATGCACACTTTAAAATGGTGAAAAAGCACGATAAGAGATCCAGCTGTTCAGGTTCCTTCTGCCTGATTCACCCTTATTAAATAAATACACACACAACTTAAAAAATAGAAATCCCCATTTGATACCAAAGCCTGTCTGTCTGCTGGTGAATATCTACCTTCCCCCAACAAGCTTTCCCAATTTTTCTCTTAAATTAGGCAAATGGGCAGCCAACAGCTGCTTACCCAAAGAGACTGATAGTTCTCTGCATTCCTTCACTCAATGCTTTCATAACCATGCTGTGGTCACTGAGCACAAGGGAGGCAAAAGGCTGCACGGAAGCCTTCTAACAGCCCACTTGCACTGCAATCATGCTTGTAAGATGGTTGTGAAACACCTCTTTGGCCCAACTGCTTTCTTACACAAGCCCCCTCTTGCCTACAGGTAGCACAGCACTGAAAACAACACAGAGGACTCTGGCAATCGCTTCCAGCACCACCTTCCCATAATCACACCAACAAAGCACACCACAGGCTCCCCAGGCACAGAACTTCACCAGCATCAGCACAAGTGAGCTTGAAACAGCAGCAGGGCAGCTTGCATCCAGGCTTCGCCGTTGGAAAAAGAACATTTCTTCTTAAAAAACAAAAAGCTTGAGCTGAAGCCTCCAGCACGGCACCTGCACATTCCCTCCTACCACAGATTGTGGTCAAATTTCATGATTTCATCTACATGAGTGATGTTATCAGCAATACTGCTAAGCTTTCCCACTCATGCTGGGAGCAGCTTGCTGGGCCATATGGGATGACCAGGCTCCAAGCTCGGGTGGCCATGCAGCCAGGACCCTGCTCTGTGTTTCATCTGCACCATCCAACCATGAAAACCTGCTGCCCTCCTTTATATCCTAAGGTGCCCACTCACTGTGATGCAGTCATGCACAAGAAAGGGTTCCAGTCTGCACCAAACACTTACCGAATTGTCTCAATGATTTCATGAGCAGCATCATGGTGTTTGTCCTGAAATAAAGCAAAGAAATAGGTATTTTCAGAAAGACGACAGGTGTGCTGTTTTTTTAGAAGATTACAGGAATTGCAATCTTGTTCATGATACAGGTGACAAGCGTACATGGGAAGGGATATTTGATTGCCACCTCAACCCTTAAATCAATCCAAATGAGACCATTACTTCAGGAGTTTACTCAACAGAACCAGAAACACATGTCACAAGTTACTTCAAGCACGTGCCCCAAAAGCCCATGTAGTGCACATACATGCACCACGCTATGAAAAAAGTCTTATTTTGGAAAAATGAAGGTGTTCTATATATCTTGTTGCATTCATCACATGAAGCCATAGCTACCAGAGCCCATCCACACAGTTTAGGTTATATTTAGACACTTCTTAAAGGCTTTGACCTTTTACTTAGAAGCCGGGGATCCAGGACCTTCCAGTGTTAGAAGGGTATAGGCTCACTCTCCCAAATTCCCTCATCTGCTACAGACATGTAATTCCTACAGAGCTACCATAGGAAATGGACTGGGCAAGGGGAGGGAGTGGGAGAAACACCAACAGAGAGATGACAGAAGTAGCTGTGGATTATTTTGATTTAAGTTAAACAGAACCCTTTCCCCATCTGCATCACAGCTTTTACATCCACACAGTGGAGCAGATTTCCCAGCCCACGTACTCAGGATGCTGTAGAAGTTCTCCTTCCAGAAACTCACACCCTACCTACCTGGATAAAGATCGCGTGATTCAGGGGCAGAAGTAGGCAAACATTTCTTAAGTCTGTTATGACAAAGGTATGAAAGAACACTTCCTATTTTACTAAACTTTTATTTTCTAAACAGAAAGAAATAACTCCGTTTATCAAGGGGTCACATGAGAAAAACAAAATGCTCAAAAAGGAGAAGCTGCCAACCCAACGGTAGTCAGGATACATGGCTTTCAACACGGAGTGGCCCAGATGCCAACTTCGGCAGCCAACGTGAAGCACTGAGCATATAACTGTACCAGTACTGCTTAGCCTAGAAAACAGGGAACTAATTCAATGGGAACGTGATCTGTAAATGCACATGTAAAGAAGAAAGGCATGCAGGAGGAGGGCTCTCCTGTCTCTTTATTTCTTATCTGCACAGTACAAAAATAGCCCAAGACAGTCAGCTCATCCATAAACATCTCCTATGAATTTCCACCTTTCACTACACACAGAATTATCACAGTATAAACCCCTCGGGATGATCTAGCACTCCCAGTAAACTGTGTTCTTGTATAGTAAGAATATGGTTTATCAACATAAGCACATTATACCGGAAAAGTGAATTCACGCTTCTGCTGCCATATAACCTTTTTCCCTGAAGAAGTTACATTCTCCACTGACAGCTTTGCAAGCTCAGTGCGAGCAGAACACAAATGGAACCCTGTGGCCTATAGAGTCTTCAAGAAAACGCCCCTATAAATGACCAAAAATGCTTATTTAAGAGATTCCTTTGTCTTGACTTAAAAAATAAATATCACAATGCATATCTATAGCGACAGTTCCAGCAAGTGGTTTTAGTAAAGCAACCTCACTCCTCCTGTACAATTCCTGCCAGAAGGGGCCTTTAGAGCTCAGCTCGTGTTTTATTTAGCAGCAACAAAGCTGGAAAAGGTTCCACACTGACTGCAGTTAGTTGCTCACGTTGGAATGCCTACCAATTTACCATTCTCTCCAATACGCTTTGTCCGGGTGGACAAGCTCCCAAGATCTCATGCAAGTCTTGCAAAGACCTAACATTTGTTCAAAGCACAAAATGGAGGGGGAAGAAATAATAGGTAAACAGAGGCCGCTCACAGCTCCATTTCAATGCTAGGGCGGTAAGATTTAACAAAGATCAATTCCAGCCAGAGCCAGCCATCCCACCTGTGCTCACATCATTGTACTCCCACACTTGACAAGAGTCAAGGTGAGCAGAAACCTCACCATGAGCACAAGCTGCCTGTGCACAGCACCAGCGCTGCCCACCACTCTTAGAAGCAAAGGCACTGCTTTGGGACTTATACACATAGAGCTTGATTCGGCAGCTTGAACCTGCTCTGTTTGCAAGTCCATTGGGAGAACAGGTTGGGAGAGCCAGGCTGCAGTTCCTGATGACGAAGCCTCCTGCCCTGCCTGACCAGCACAGCACAGCACACCATCAAGGCCAGGCTGGATGTGGTGCTGGGCAACCTAGTCTGGTGGTTGGCAACCCTGCCCATGGCAGGAGGGTTGAAACTAGATAATCTTCGAGGTCCTTTTCAACCGAGGCCATTCTATGACGATCCTATGATCTTGGTCTGAAACTCCTTATCACAAAATCATAGAACATCCCACGTTGGAAAGAACCCACACAGATCACCAAGTCCAACTCCTGGCTCCAGAACCAGCCAAAATCCAAACGTTCCTTCAGCTTCAGCAGCTTGGAGCCATGACCACAGAGGAGCCCAATTCACCCCCATCCTGGCTCCAGGCCCTTCTCCCTCCATTGGTGAGGGAGTATACGGGCCCGGTGTGCTGCGTGGGCCCAGGCCTTGACATGCTACCTACAGGCCCAGGCCCCAGTGTGCTGCGTAGGCCCAGGCTCCAACACCGCATAGGCCCAGGCCTCAAAGTGCTGCCTACAGGCCCAGGCCTCGCTGTACTGCCTAGGCCCAGGCCTCAGTGTGCTGTGCAGGCCCTGGCCTCAATACCGTGTAGGCCCACACCTTGACATGCTACCTACAGGCCCAGGCCTCACTGTACTGTAGGCCCAGGCCTTGAAGCACTGCCTACAGGCCCAGGCCCCAATGTACTGCATAAGCCCAGGCCTCAGCGTACTGGGCAGGCCCTGGCCCCAATACAGCACAGGCCCAGGCCTCAGCGTACTATGTAAGCCCAGGCCTTGAAGTGCTGCCTATAGGCCCAGGCCACAGTGCACTGTGTAGGCCCAGGCCCCAACATGCCGACCACAGGCCCAGGCTGTGCTTTCTGTAAATATCATACAGCCTGAGGGGCTCTCAGGCCCCAGTGTGGATCTGCAGGGCCGCAGGAATGGCACTCCTCCATGGGGTGAGGCCTTATCTCCTCAGTGCGTGCTCTCTGAGATGTTGTCTGCAGGAACTGAATGTGCCCAGAGCTGTTCGTAACAAGTTTTGTTGTTGTTTTAAATAATAATAATAAAAAAGCAAACGTACCTTAGAAGTTATTACAGCCAATCATGCCTGGCTGAAATGTATAATAAAAGGTTCTTATTTTCAACCCCAACATTCAATCTAAAATTGAAACGTGAGCTCTCAGAGAAAGTTCAAGTTTTTGCCAAGAAATCTCATGAGAAAAATAATGGAAAGAAAGCAGATACTTTTTCAAAAGTCATTTGTAAGAGTGTAGTTTTGTATAGGGAGCAATGGAGACGCCTCAGCAGCATAAGGGAGCAGCTCCAGCCCTGAGACAGATTTCTCCATTCGTCACTACAACTGGAAGGACTGAATCAGGAGGTTTTGCATAACACCTAACAGGAGCAGGAGCAAAAACCCCCAGCGGTTGTATTGGTGCCACAACACCAGTTGGCTGCTGGAGGTAACATCACAGCAAACACCTCCTGCACGAGGTGAGGCTGCTCTGATTGCTTTATTTTTCAAGTTGACATCTCTTAGGTGATCTTAATGGCATCGTTACGGGATAATTCCTTAAGGCAGCGAACAGCCCAAACCATGAGAACTAAAGTTTTAAATCCTAAGTGTGGTCACAGGGGGGGGAAAGAAAGTTTGTGCATTTTCTATCAGCAGATCTCAAAGCACTGCGCAAAGGACATGAAGATCCCTTATCTAATTATCACAGATAGGAACTCAAGGCTGACTGCCCAGACTGAACTGTCGCACAAAAAAATAGCAGTTCTCACCTTTAGGGCCATTGGCCCTTTGACTCACCAGACCTCATTTCCTCTCCCAAAACAGGCGAGGTGACCATATCAGCTCCGCAGAGAGGTGCAAACAAGCCTCCCACATTTGCAAGGTAGGAGGAGGAGATCTCCAAATTTTGCACTGTCCAACAGATAAATCCGAACAAGTCAAAAAAAAAACAAAGCCTGACACAAGCTAGTGAAAAATTCATCAATGGTGACACTCCTGTGCTTTTTAAGGGTCGCTTTTAAAAGTTCTACATTTCAACCATGCAACACCATCTTCCAAGAACTAAACACTGACTCCACTCAGGAGTTTTTCTGACCGCCAGACTTTGACCTACAAGTGCTGTGATCTTATTGAATTTGCCTAATGAAGGCGGTCAGTCTCAGCAGCCCCTGTTTGAAGCACAGCTCAGCTGCCTGAAGCTGCAGCCCTCTCTGCAGACAGCGTCCATAAATCCAAAGGAGAGGATGTTACAGCTGGGGACAAGATGGCTAGCAGAGATCAAAAAGATGGATTAGGAAAAGCCAATCAATCTTGCAGAAGACTAGCAGGACAAGTGCCTCTTTAATGTCCCTTAGGTTTCTTCCATCTGTGGTGGATGATAAGCATTCCTCCAGACACCAAGGCAGGCAGGACAAGCTGCAGCAGGAACAGTGCAGCATCCACACGTAGACACAATCCCAAACCCTCTGCCCCAGGGATCACCTTCATTTACACTCTGCCTAGAAAGAGCCCCCAGCACAGCATCCATGCCCACAGCATGTCCACCTCCAACATCCTGCACACAGTGGCGGACAAAGGTCTGTGAAAAGCAGAACCCAAAGCACTTCCAGCTGCTGCAATCATGACCAGTGTCCACTTTGCACTTTTAGGTCTTGCCTCACACTGGTTACAATCTGAGTAAGGAAAAGGGAAAGTTGTTCCAAGCGGTATTTCACACTGTATGGATAGACTTTTCATATTATCCGATTTTATCCCAAAGCAGGACAGGGACACTGAGTTTCCATGCCAGCAAATGAAGCAGCAAACTTCTTGCCAAGGGAGGTGAGGACAGAAAGCCTTCCCTGAAGACAATTACTGCTGTTCCCTTAAGTGAGGAAACGAAGAAGGGATTAGATAAGAAAATCCAAACTCATCTGGGTAATCCTGTATGCCACGAGCCCTGGTATTCGTAGACAAGACAGCTGTGGGTCTGGCTGCCACCAGCGCTCCCACTTTCACTGCAGTACCTAAACCACAATAAAACCGTTTTGCCTTTGCACACAGCAATTACAACTGTTGCTACGGACACCGCACGAATGCGAGAGGGAATGGTTCCCATGATAGCAAGTAGGGGGGGCTGTATAAATATATTCACACGCAGACATCCTGCAGAAGAGCCTGAAGGAATACCCACACGGGCAGTCACACCAGGACGACCCTCTGGTTGCACAAAGAGGACATCAGGACGAGTAGTTCCCATAGCAGCACCAAGTCCAGGCCTCTGTGACACCATGGGTGTGTGTTAATGAAGGAACAACGCTCCCATCCAGCGGTAACCGGAGAGCAGAATGGAAAGCAGCTATCGTCCCCGCCAGGAACTCCAACCTGCACGTAAAGCTGAGCTCAGAATTACCGCCGGTTGGAGCAAACAGCCGTCCCAGAGCTGCATTAAGTGCCTGACCACTTCGTTTATATGGACTGAAAATAGTTTTCTTCCCTTTTCTAAAGACAGGCTTCTTCAAAACACTACAGCTTTTCTACTTGTTTCTTTGTTTTTCCACAGTTGCATTTAATTCTGCACAGAGGCTGCAGAAGGCTCGAGGTTTTGGAACCCCCTCCCACATCGCCCCAGTACTGACCACCTCTTCTTCCCCAAAACCTCCAATGTCCCTCCTGCCACCAAGGCATCAAAGGACACCTGCAAACTGCTGGGGGCAAAGGCGACCAAGGAAGAAGAGCAGAAAAGTCACTGCCACCTCTGCCCGAAGCCCAACAGCTTCCCACCTCCATGGTGGACGTTGGTGAAGCTGGAAGCTCATGACACAGCCTCACTGTTGGGTCAGAAAGCTGCTGTAAGCGCAGCTGGACCCCGTCTCCTGCAATGCCCAAATCTCAGGAAACTGCCCTTCATGCTACAGAATACAGTGGGACCAAATGGCCTTAGTGGTCTTATCCAACCTTAACAATTCTACGATAGACTTTCAATCAGAGTATTAAAATTCTTAAAGCTTTTATGTATTTTACACAAAGAAATACACTCAGGATTTTCTGTAGTTTTCCTTGTTTGTTCAAACAAACTTTCCAGTGCTTTGTTCATCCATCCTCAGGACTTCCTTTGGTCTGGCACCAAGCAAACCTTGCAGTGAAGACTTTTAGGAAACACTCATTCACCCGTAAGGAAAATATTTTCGTTATTCATAGATCCGCTCCTATCTATATAGCCATCATTTCCTGCTGTAAAACATACCTTCTATGCCCTAAAAATAGTAGCTACTCTATTTGGTATTTCTAGAAGTGTGTGGTGAGCATCACCGTATATTCAGGTTTATTTTTTGTTCCTCTTCAGAGGAAGCGTTGCCTTATCTTTTAATAACTACCATGATGCATTACGTTCCTAATACATTCAGATACCTGATATGAACTCTTACTTCTGCAGATCCTTCTGTTAAAAGGAGAAAATAAATGAAGCTAAGGTATTTTAAATAAGCCGAGATACCTTGCGACCATCAATCTGCAATAACACACTGGGAAAGGAAAAAAGCATCCTGCTTCTGGTCCTTGTCTGGATCATTACAGATAAAAGCTTTAATCAGACAGACAGAGGTGAACTCAAAGCAGCAAGAAAAAGAAAGGGAGGCATTATGAAAGAGCTAAAAAGAAAGAAGGAAGAGTACAAAAGTAGACATATGGATGTCTGGGGAGAAGGGCGATTACATTTCCCATAAATCTTGCATACCAAGAGGTAAGATATTTTGCCTAACTCCCAGGAGGAACACAAGTCACTCACAACGCTGAGACGTGAAAGGATAATCATCTCCACATACATTTAGGCTGCCACAAAGGACAAGGGCTGGAGCCGCATTTGGTGGCATGAATTTCCCTCAGCACACCGAGAGCTTTCAGTGCTACGTCCGGACGTAACTGATGGGTGCATTTCAGGCAGATAAATTTGAATTACTGGAGCTCGGGCCAGGGGCAGGGACACAAATCCTCGCTCATCTCCTTGAAAAGAACACCAGCTTTAACAGCTATGCTGTCTTTCCAGTTACGTTTTTCAATAGGATGATGGAATCGCAGCATGGTTGGGTTGGAAGGGCCCCCAAAGACCATAGAACCACAGGAATCACGGAATGGTTGGGTTGGACAGGATCTCAAAAATCACAGAACCATGGAATTGGTTGGAAGGGGCTTTAAAGGTCACAGAACCACATGATAACAGAACTGTTGAGCCAGAAGGGACCTTAAGGATCATGGAACCACGGAATAGTTGGGTTGGAATGATCCTCAAAGATTACAGAACCGTGGAATCACAGCATGGTTGGGCTGGAATGGACCCCAAAG
>JAOWBP010052502.1:0-12868 GCA_028571105.1 Tragopan temminckii
TACTCATTTAGTAAGCATGAAATGTGACTGTGCCAGAAGAGAAAGGGTATTCAGTGGCTGCAGACCCTGTGCAGATTGAGCCGGGGGGCTGTGTACAGAGGTGGGGCAGGTCTGGGGGGGCTTAATGGTAGATCTGGGCAGAAGGATGCTTGTGAGAGGCATTTGTGTAAATGTGGGAGGGAGCAATATGGGAGAGCAGATAGGTTTAACAGTATTGTGGACATTTGTGGTAGGTAGAGGGAAAATAAGAGGGAAATAACAGTAGAGCATAGATCACTGGACATGAGAGAACAGCTACACTAGTCCTCTCTTTGTCCCTGTGGTGTGTTAGCTGGGGCACCAGTTTACACTGCAATTCACCAGTTTTAACTGCTAAGTTGATGGCTACCTCTCAGCTGCACCCCAGTTGTTCTCCTTCAGGAAAAGATGGTTCCACACACATTCTTGCAGAAGCTGTACTGGCAGTTAAATTTGGTTGCGATCAGTTAAATTAACGTTATCTTTCAAATCTGAATTAAGCAAATTTCAGTTTGAAGTCACTGGGTCTTTGAGAAAGTTACAAACCTGCCCTCTGAAGTGAGGACATCAGGGCCTAAATTTTATCCTGGATTAATAACCAAACCTGATCAGTGTATGCACAAATATAGAGGTCTTGAAGATACATTTCTAGAGATTTTGCCTGAGGAAAATACTGTACTGTAGAATCTATTTGAAAGGTGATCAACTTCTAAATCTTGTAGCAGGGATGATTTAGCTATATCCACAAAAAATATAAAAGCTTTTGGAATCAGAGTCATAATCTTAAAGGCATCTGTGGTGTCAGAAATATAACAGAATCTCATGGGATCCATTCTAGCATGTCCATAAGTGAAACTAGCAGCCTGATTATGTTCTTGTTGAATTCAGGGGGAAAAGGAGCAGCCCCTAAATTTGTTAGTATGCAAAGGGCAGTTTTCAGGATAGTCCAAATAGTCCTTTCAGTGTGCTGCCTTTTGACATCTTCCTCCAGAGTATCCTGGCAACAGTAGCAGTTCTGACAAACAAAAGCCATGCAGACACTGCTGAATCCCATCAGAATTACAATGACTTTCCAATTCAGTATTTGTTGAAACAGTTGTTTAAATATGTGATGTTCTAAGTTGATAGAATAATATGGAAAACCCAAGTATAAATATGGTACTTAGCAATATTGCATTAGGATGTATTTGGAACAAGTAGCAAAGCAACGTACACATGTCATGGACTAAATAAATATAATTCTTCTAATGGCAGGCTAGTGATCTTAATTCAGTTTTCTCAAGTAGGCAGTTTTGACTGTGAAGTAAAATGTGTAGAAAAATCTTCCACAAAGCACAGAACTCAGTTTGTAAAATGAAATTCCCACAAGGTCAAAAAATGTCTACTTTTTAAGAAATGGCAGTTAAACACTACTCTTACTTATTGCATTAATATCTAGAGTGACAAAAGCATTCTGCTAAATTGCTTCTTTTATACACTTTTTAAGAATGATCATTATGTAGTAAATACAAAGGCAAAGAAAAACAGCCAAGTACTTTATACCACTCAGGATCTACAAGAGGTGAAAATGAGATACCTAGACTTATGAAATGAATTTTCCAGTTTTGTTTGTTTTTAATCCATCCCACTGGCACCAATAAAAAGAGGAAAGGTAAATTTCAGTCAGATAGCTATGTCTCTAGAACAGAGAAGAAGGACGTTTGAGGATTATATTTTACACAGTCTGCAATAACACATTCTTGATTGACCTCTTCATTACATCTATGCTGAGCATACCATGACACATGAATTTAACAATATAATCCCTACCAGATGGACCAGATACTACATGCATAATGCTAGCATAGGGTTCTTTGTAGTATGATCATTTTTCTATCAATTTTCTACTATTATTCCTTCAACTTTTTCTTCCCTACTGATTAATATAAGATAACCTGAGGCTTCAAGGAGTCCAATGACATAGCAGCTTGGTGCATATATACTTCATCTAATACTGGATGAGCTGCACCAGACCCAAGTTATCTACAAGGCAGTTTGCTCAGCTGAAATACACTATGCTAGACAGATGTTGCAGAAATGCACTGACAACCATTCAGGAGCCTCCCAAAGAATGGCTGATTTGCTGCTTCAACATCCATATTAGAGAGCAGCAAGCAAGATAGCAAGAAGCTATCAATGGCTATTCTACAGACCCCATTTGAGGTACTCAGAGTAAACAGTGCTGTTGGAAGTGAGTTTTCCATCCCTCTGCCCAAGGGACAGCAATGACTGATGTCATTTTTTAGGCAAGAAAGAGAATTAGACGGCAGCATGGAAAGGAATTTTCCAAGCTGCAATGTGTGCATGTTATTCACTAACCTAGCAAATCCTTTGTGAATTCTGTGCAAGTGTCTTTAGTTTAGGTCTACTGTACATTCATTCTATTTAAACATACTAGTTTTGGTCTTACTTTAAAGTTGTGGTACTTAAACACAACTTACATATGAACGACATGACTGAATTAATTACTAAGAAGCTAGATTAAGTTCTGCAGCCATTCAGCTTGGGGACCTGGTTCAGAGCATGGCCAAAGTGGCTGAAATCCTTTTCTGATCAAGACAGTTCTAGGCTGCAATCTAACAAAGCAAGTATCATTAGAAATGCTGGACTGAAAAAGAAATTAAAATAATTTGCTTATTGATGTTATCTGCAGAATAAAGAAAAGTTTTTTCAGAGAGCTACTCTACAGGTAAGTAATGATAGAAATATATGAGTTGTCACCACAGCTGTCTGACGTTGAGGGTGTTAATTTCTGCCTTGAGTGCAGCTGTGAAACTCACAGCGAGTATTCACAAACAGGATGTTGAAGGATTTCTACAAATTGCAGATCAAATACAGGATGTCTGTTGTGACACAGAACAAATTTAGAAAGAAGAGAAGAATATCTCCTTTCTTTGCATTTGACTTTTTATGCTGTATTCTCTAACAGATGACCTTTCAGCTAAGCTCAGAAATTCTGGAAAGTCTTTTTTCCTTTGAGCTCAATAAAGGCAGACTGTGTAAATATAGTGAGCACAACCTATGTAATGGCTGCTTCCCAGTTAGCGTTAATGGACGTCAGAAGTCTCCTGGATTGCTTACAGCTCACTGCGTTTTCTTGCTAGCAGATACCTGAGTTGTTGAAATCCCCAATCAGGATGAGTGCCTGTGAGCATGACACTCATGCTGAACTGCCATGAGCAGCACCTCCAGGTCTCTTCCTGCTGAACTGCTCTCCAGCTCCTTGTTTCCCAGCCCATGTTTGGCATTGCCACCAAGGAGAGAGTCAAGAGAACTGAGTCCCAGGGAGAACTGCTAGGGCTTGGCCACCAGCCAGATGTAGACTCATTCCCTACAAACCTGTGAGCTCTAATATTCAGCCAGTTCATCACCCACAGTAGTGTGAACCTGTTTATCTCATACGCAACAATTCATCCAGAAGGATGCCATGAGAGGTGGTATCAAAAGCCTTACTTAAAAAAAAGAAAGATTATGTCTACTGTCTTCCTTTTGTTCACCAAGAGGGGTGACCTTATTGTAAAGGAGACCAAATTACTAAATCAGGACTTCCCCTAGATGAAATATTATTGATTATACCTGATTATCTTTAAATGCCTTTCAGTGTTCCCTAGAACAATCTTCTGCTTTAAAATTTTATCTAATGCATTAAATACCTAATTATTCTTGCAGCTTCTGTTAATGCACAGTTCTGGACTTCTATATTGAGCAACCAAATCAAGTTTCATGTGACATCTATAGTTTAATTTTTTTGCTTCTTTAACGTAATCAGGAGTATCAGTCTCTATGCACAGAATGTGAGACAGTATGTTTTGAGTGCTGAGTTATGTCCAAATCCACCTATCTTCTTTAACTGTAGTAGTCAAAGGTGAATCAAAACTAGTAATTATGGCAGTAGGACTTCCAGGTTGTGATCTTCTGTGGGCTGAAAGCATCCTGGGCTTTAATCTGCGTGCTAGGAGCAAAATAAACAAACAAAAAACCAATGTCAACAACAAAAAAGGATGAGCTATTTGAGATGACCTGGAATCACCTGGTAGACATATCTATCTGCTGAGCTACTGTAGTCTACTTGAGTCTATTTTGGAGGATTGGCAGGAGTCCTGTGGGTCTGGGATTGCCTCATAGACTGTGAGTCAGAAACTGTCAGGTATCCAGCTTCAGAATGGGCCTGCCACTGGGGCTACCCTTGAGGCAAAGTTTGAGGTTGGCCTTTCCTTTCAAGTAGTAATAGTTCCCGTGGGTTTCCTTAGAAGACACCTTAGATTTATTGAAAGGTAATTGAAATTGTGATGCTCCATGTGAAACAGTTAAGTCTCAGCAAATTACAATTGAGGTACTGTGTACAGAGCTGAATATTTACTTCATTGCATTGGAAATGATAGGCAGAAACTGGAGTGTCATGAAGTTTGCTCTAGGTGGGTCCCAAGAATGCTTACACAGGAGCAGAAAGAACACTGTATGCAAGTTTCTCTGGACCTATTGATTCAATGCAAGGCTGAAGGTGACAGTTTCCTGGATCATATCATTATCAGTGACAAGACATGGTGTCACCAGTGTCATCTAGAGTTAAAACGGCAGTCTGTTGAATGGCAACATCTGAATTCATCATAAAAAAAAAAAACAAAAAACTTCAGGAAGCAGCCCTTAGTGGGTACAGTGATGGGCACTGTCTTTTGGGAATGGAAAGAGATGATCCTTCTGAATTTCTTGGGACCTGGGCAAACCATCAGCTCTAAGTTGTTTAGTGTAATGCTAACTAAGCTGAAGGCTAAAACTTTCAGAGTTCAAGGGCCCATACCAGTTTGAAGTGTGTGGAGTACATTGCCAGTCTTGGCTGGATGTTTTTCCATAACTGCTGTATAATCTGGATTTGGCATCATCTGACATCCACATGTTCAGGCTCATGAAAATTGGACTGCATGGGCAGCATTTTCCTGGCAACAATGTTGTCATAGCAGCACCCCGGTGGTGCAGATTTTTACAAGAGCAACATGCAGGCTCTTGTTCATTGCACGTGAAAATGCATAGCTAATGGTCATGACTATGTTGAAAAATAGTGTTTTGTAGCTGAGAATTTGTTATTGTGCTCTTTGTATCTGTTGTAATTTCCATGGAAATAAATAAGCATTACTTTAAGGGCTACCTGTATGTTTATGACTGATTTACATAGAAAGGCATTCTTGTTTTGAATATGAAATTGCCTTTCAGCCCTGCATTTTCACGTATGTATATAATTACAGAATATTTAAACCCTAAACTGGTGCATTTGAAGTTGGATGGAGGGAATGAGACAGTAATGATCCTAATCTCACATGATTCTGAATATCTACCCAGATCGCAGTCATGTTGCTTATCATTCTGTAATCCTTGCCTCAATTATTCTATGGTAGATTTGAAGAAATTTTAATTGGTTCCTGTATTTTTGGCATGTTCATTTGTTCCCTAACGGACCGATCTTTAGATTGTGCTGAAATCTTAAGAAAAGTCACATAGCCGATTTTTTATTTCCAGAAGTGAACAACAGTGCCTACATTCCTGTGATTGTATCTTCATTAAAAACAACAATAACAAAATAATAACCAGTAAACAGTTTTACTACATCTACATCTTCATCTTCTATCCTGAGCATCCCCCCATATCCCAATCTGTCCGCTGATCCTTAACCAGATTAATATATTTATGCAGGTTCTTAGCAGGTTTAAATTCTGTAAGCAGTTTTACAGCAACAAAAATCAATTGTACTTCATCCTCTTTTCTGAGATATAGTCAGTTACCCTTCTGTACAGAGAATGTCTCCAGACTCCACTTCATGAACACACAACAAATATGCCAATCCACACAGCAAAAAAATGCAGTGCTGGCTTCTGGAGACCCTGAAACTGGCTACTAAAACTTCTGGGAAGTCCACTAATCATATCTGTACAGGATAGTTCTGAGTTTATTACTTCCTCTTCAATATTCTTGAGTAATATCCATCTTTTTTCACTTGATCTAATAGTTTCTTACATGACATTGTGTTAAATTCTTCCTCTGAATTTCAAAGAAAAGAGACCTTAGTATTTTCCCTATATAGAATACTAATTATTTCTGCTCGTAAAAAATGCTTGGTGACATTATCTGCCTTTTTTAACTGTGATGCATTGTTCATTTTACACTTTCCCATAAATTCTCAAGGGAAGACTAATTTCATTCCTACCTACTGCAGAGGCCAAAGCTGTTGACCAGAGCTGTTGATTTCCCAGATCATTTCTTTTCCCTTAACAGTGCTATTTCCCTTCCCCTTTCTCCCTTTTTATTTTTTGGAACCCAAAAATAGTTCTCCCAAACCATGCACTATTTTCCGTTTTGATTGTTGGTATATTTCCCTGGAATGAAAGACTCTTCATAAATTCTCACTACTGGATATGTTGTTTTGTTTCCCCACTCTCTCAGACTTCCAGAATAAAAACCAACCAGTCCTTCACTGGAAGGAAAAAAAAATGTTGATGTTTATGTTGTTATTCATTTTCTCAAGTAAAAAACTTTTTATTTGATCAGTTCTCACTGAGCACTTCCTCTCCACCCTCCCAAAAAAAGGAATAGAATTTTTTCATCCCACCATTGTTTTCCAGAAAGAAAACCATCAAACAGAATTTTCATCTTTTTAAAATAAAATTTTTGAAAAAAGACAGCTATTTTTGAATATAGTTTTTCATTCCACGTATTGTAAGGTATTTAGTTGACTTAATTTAGTAATTTGTAGCAGGGCACCAAAAGCTAAACAAGAATAAATGCATTCTTCTCTCTGTCTTTTTAGTAGACTGTGTAGAACTCTTTGGAAGACTGCTGTTCTTAAAGTATTCCAGAGCTGCCATGAGAAACTAGTTCAGAGAGTAGGCAGTGAATAAAGTTACATTAGAAATTACAGCATTTTTTTCCCAGTGAAAAAAAAAAAAACCAACAACAACCAAAAACATCAACCAAACAAATAAACATAAAGAAAACAAAACAAAACAGGTACAGGATAAAGTACTTGAACCATCTGCCCATCCATGCATCTATTTGGCTGTTGGCATTTTCAAGTCTTAGTCTCAGTGGCTTATGACAGGAGGCATCACTTGCATGGAGATGTTTCCCAGAACCACATTTACATCAGCGCACGCATTCAGTAACCACTAGGTTACAGACCCTTGCTGCTTCAATCATGACTCACAGGCAAGCAGGTCAAGATGGGCATCAGGCTTGGAGGATGTCCTTGCAGAGCCTGCTGCCTGCCTCCCTGAGTACAGGAGCTTAGCTGAGCAGTGGAGTAGCCAGCTCCCTTGTCCACAGGTCTCCAGGCTGTGTGTCAAAGGTATACTGATACCTCTCTGCTGGCCTGGGCAAGAAATAAGATAGAATAAGGATTAGTTTGGGAATTAAAATAACTCTTGTGGTAAAATAAGCATGTGTATAAGCTATTATGGCAGCTGTAGTTTTAGGAAAAGTATGAATTTAAGGTAGCTGAAGCTATAATCTGCCAGGCTCTGAACAGCATCAAAGAAAAAGCCACGTGCTGCTCAGTGCTTCTGCTGCAGATCAGTGCCGCCTGTTTTCACAGCAGACCTGGCAGATTAGTCACCAGTTTGCAACAGAGGAGCTATATTCTGCAGTATTGAATTCCACTCCAGGAGACATTGTAGCTCAAGATGGTAAACTATGATCACTTGTGGATCATTTTGCGTCTGTGCATGATTCAGATGCTCCTATGATCTCTAACCCCTTACTTTCTTTCAACTGCAATAGTGACAGACATTATTTTGTGTGGTGTGTTGCATAATGTGGAATGTTGCTAAGTAGTAACTGGAAAGATACAAGATCTTTACAGTTCTTTTTCTGAAAGATGGGATTTCTGGACTGATCAGAAGTTCTCTAGAGTTATCTATGTTTCATTATCTGAATGAAAGGATGTATTGTGTACAATTGTGCTGGGGACTTCCATGAGTGATGAACAAGCCAATATTTTCATTACGCTCTAGATGGTGGAAGAGAAAGCATAGTAATGACACTTGTGAGCCATGACAAATCAGGACTGAAAAGAACATTGAAAAATTCAAACTATTCTTGACAAAATGGAGGCATAGCCCTCTCAACTCCAAAAACCACAAAGAACTGAATACTCCTTAAAACTATACAATTTTTAGTTATTTTCACCTTAGTTATGTATGAGAACTTCCTATGCATAAAGTTCAGGTCATGGAATATTATAAAGAAACTGTGTTAAAATACCTATAGGAGGATTCAGCCCCTTAACAAGGGCTTTAAAACTATCTCCACTTATGAAAGAAACTTACTTACAAGCACATAAGGCTGAGTCTTAAATACATAGTGGAATGATAAGGTGACCTGGAGTATATGTACTGTACCTGTGCTTCAGTCAGGCATTTATAGAAAGAGCTAAAGACATAAATGTTAACTGAGTAGTACCTACAAGAAGCTCCTAACTCTTTGTGCTTCCAAACAGAAATAGTGATAGAAATGTTCTAAAGACAACTGAAAGCTGATCTCTTCTTACTCAGTACTAGGAGGTATCTAGTTGTGGCTTAATGGCAAGAAACAATGAGCAGTCATTTTCTCATGAGCGAGGAATAAATTCTTGCCACATCCTCATATTTCCTGAATAAAACTCTGTCTTGGCTTGGAAAACTCTCAAAAGTCATTATGAGTGGTCTAAACTTGCTGTAGCATATCAGAGTGCCAAGATCTGTTAGGTCTGACTAGAAAAGTCCATCCCTTTCAAGCTTTGGTTGTTTTGTTACACTTTAAAGGATGCTTTATAGACTAGTTTATCCATTATGGTTCTTAGAAAGCTCATTTACACACTTCAAGATATGAAGAAATTTTGCTGGAGTCTCCAGCTACAAGGAAGCAGCTT
Source organism: Tragopan temminckii (assembly GCA_028571105.1). Lineage (NCBI taxonomy): Eukaryota > Metazoa > Chordata > Aves > Galliformes > Phasianidae > Tragopan > Tragopan temminckii. The sequence goes on from JAOWBP010052502.1 coordinate 8,951, forward strand.
TATCATACCCATAGGAACATAAAGGCTGCAGCTCAAGCCTGTGTGAAACCAGTGATTGTGATACTGTGCCCTCAGTGTGAAGATATGCTGCTAGAAGAAAGATATTCAGTAGGTTAAGGTCATTTTCTTTTTGTTTTTTGCTGAAAAACTGTAGATCTGTTAGACTCTTCACAGCAAGTGCATGTAATCAGGGAAGTTCCCTGTGTGGATCCACTTCCAAAAGAGGAATATAGCTTGGAGACAGGGGCCAATGGGCTGGAGATGGCACAAGGCTCAGCTGGTTAAATGCTTGTGAAGATAAGGAACCAGCTTGTCTGCTTAACAGCATTAATCACTGTACAAGGGCCTGATGAAAATAAATAAATACACTCACTCTGAAATTTAGATGTTTAGTGCTGATTGCCTTAAAGGAGCCCAAAGGGAAATTAGGAATTCTGTCTTCAGAGCAGAGCTTGAAAAATGTTATAACTATATGTGAACAATGAGCTAAACATAAAATATTTAACAGCTGCGCTTTTTAAGTAAGTGTCATCCATCCTGTGTAGTGAATAAATCATGGATACCTAGGAAGGAAAATGTATGTGATCATATGTTTAACTATACCATACTTTATACTAATTGAGAGTTGCATTAGTGCTGTGCAGGAACTTCAATTGTAATCTAGAGTATTTCCTGAAATCAGAGAATTGTAGACTGGCTTGTGTTGGAAGGGTTATTAAAGACCGTGCAGTTCCAATTTCTTGCCATGGACAGGTCACTACCCACCAGATCAGGCTGTCCAGGGCTCCATCCAACCTGGCCTTGAATGCCTCCAGGATTGGGGCATCCAAAGCTTCTCCCAACAGCCTGTACCAGTGCCTCACCATCATCTGAGTAAATAATTTCTTCCTAACATCTAATTTAATCTGCCTTCTTTTAGTTTATAGCTACTGGTCCTTCTCTTGGTTGTGCAACTTAACAAAAGTTTCAGCATGAATTTTGAGGGTGTCTTTACAGACAATTTTCCTTTAATAATTTTATTTTTTTCCTCGTTGCTTGGTAAATGGAGCTCTAGAATGTTTTAAGACATTTTTGACTTCTCTTGACTAGTCAGGCTTTGTACATCCCACTCCAGGGCACACAAATCAGTTCCCTACCTGCATCCAGCTACAGATTATAATAATCTCTTATAATAAGAGATTATTGCGTGTGGAGTTCTGTAGGCAAGGAGCTGCTTTTCTGCTACTGCATGCGTAAGAAAATATTGTGGCTTCAATTAGCTACTAGTAACTGTGTATGTGTTGTGTAATGTATTATGCAAATATGTTCTTTTAAATATTAATTTGAGGTCAGCCTGAAAAAATGCCAGTATCCTTGCAGTTAGTTAAGAAACTGCTCTTTGATAAGGTTTTTTGCTAATTTTGATAAATTATTATTGCAACCCATAAGAAAGAATTCAATCTTATCATTGCAAATACAAGTTTTCATATACTTTATTCACTTCAGTTTTTATTAAAATTGCTTCAACTTCCTCAGTGAATAATTAACTAAGTAAAAGCCTGCATTTGGGTTAGCAGTATTTTCTTATTTGTATAACTGCAAATAAATTCTGGCCACCTGTGCTCACTGTGGGGCTTAACGCCCAGATTTTTGGGAATGACAGATGAAAACAATGCTATATAGGCTGAGGCCAACCAGTGTTAGGAGGGCTTGATCTTGAAATGTTGCACTGCATAGTTGTATCTGGAAATACAGAAGCCTGATTATCTCTGATGAGGTTTAACTGTGACTAATGTGGTAAGTGAAAGTGGGGCACTTACTTGGAAAAGATAGAAATTATCTTTGTGGTTTGGTAGCTTGTGGTAAAGCAACGAGTGTAGAACGATTCTATTAAGCAGTTGAAAGTCAGAGGAAACACAGATCACAAAGCAACTAAATTGACTTTGACAGCTACATGGCAAAGCACATGAACTGACTTTTCCCGGAGTGTCTGCTTAATTTGTGGCTAGGTTAGTTACCTCATTAAGAAATACATTATCTGTATGGTAGAACACTAAAATCAGTATGAAGGTACAATGGGCACTTCTATAAATTTTTGGGGAGCTGCAGGTCATTGACATCTCTTTCTATAACATGCTTCAATGCTCTTCACCCTACTGCCTCATTCCTATCGCTTGGGAGAGTGCCAGTCCTATCTTTCTTTAAGGCTAGTTGCCCTGTTTGGTCAGGAGTCAGATGGGATCTTCCAGGAACACATACTATAGGAAAATAGCTGAATGCGAGGCAATTAAATAAGTTTTAGAAAAAATATTTAATGAATGGAGCAAATACCAGTAATATTAGACTTAGCTTATCTTGCTGTGCTTGGAGGTCAAAAGTATCAAAGATTTGAAGGTTCGGCTAATGCTAATACTCATGATTTAATAGGTGGTGAGGAAGAAAAGGGGATATAGTCTCATAAAAACGTTTTGTCAATGATCTTCATTATCTGAAGTGGTCATTCTAGGTAAGCATTTACTATTGCAAAAATGTTAATGCAGATTCTACTGCTCAGTAGAATGACAGAGGCATTAAAGCATAACACTCTACCATCCAAATGATACGTGGGAATGTGGTTGAGAGATGCGCAGTCTGAGCAGTTAATTTCCAGTGAAGGTCTTCCATGAAAATCCTGATGACTGCCGGTGCACACATATTTTTGTAAATACTAATGCTGAACACCTCTGGTTGTGAATACACCGGTAAAATATGTCCACTTTAAAAAGTAAAGGCTTGTTTTGCAAACTGCACATGCAATGTAATGATTAGGCTGCATGTGAGTTTGCTACTACTATGCACAGAAAATGTGTGTGTATGAGCATGTATATTTGTTTGAGGTAATTTTTACTTTGAAACTTCAATAATTTTCATTTTTGTATTAAACAAGAGTGATGAGATAAGGGGAATTAAACAAATGGTCTTCTTGGTTGAGCAAGGAGGAATTTTACTGACGCGACTTCAGGTGCTGCCACTAAAACTGCCTACATGCAGTGTAATGGCAAAGATATATGTTTGTTGCTTGTACTTCTGCCATCTGACAGAAATTGTATTCCTCCTTGGCAAGCAGGCAATAAAGAGTGATGAAATTTTTTGTTTCTGTTTGCTATCACAGATACATGTAAAAAATGCAAACTGATGAGCAGTAGGACTCTGAAGACTTGTTATAGGAAAAGAGGGCTTTGTAATGTTCACATGCACTACTTCTGCTTCAGTTTGTCTCATTTCTATCTCTTCAGGCCAACTGTGTGTCCCGTAAGTTTTTCTTTCCTGGCTCCTAGATGCTATGTCTTACATTATCAAAGATTTTTTTCCCCCCAGTCTTCACATACCTTGCTGCCCTCAATTTCTGTCATTTTTTGAAATGTCCAGCATACAACTAGACAAAAGCATAATGTGATACATAAATTATTGGCTGATGGATCTGTCTCAAAAGGTTACAGTAAATGGGGTTACATGAAGCTAGTAGCCAGTGGAGTTCCACAGAGCTCCAGTTTGTGGACAGTTATCTCTAATGTTTTCACCAAAGACTTGGATACATGACTAGAAGGCACACTAAGTAAGTTTGCAGATGACACTAAATCAGGAGGTGTTGTTGTGTCCCTCAAGTGTAGAGGGATCCAGCAGGCAAATTAGAGGCCTGGGAGATAACTAGTCACATCAAGTCTAACAGGAGAAAGTGGTTAAACTTGTCAGAAATAAAGTAAGTATAAGAGGGTTTCACTGGATGTATCACTAGATTCCAGTAATGCTTGTGAAAAATTGCTAACTAACTAACTAAATAAAATCTTGAGTACAAAAGAGTCCTTGTTTCAGTGTAAAAAACAGAAATATTGAAATTCAAAAGCAGTTATAATTTGTTATTCATTATCAGATGCTCAGAGATTCTGAATTATACACGGA
>JAOWBP010052503.1:0-10348 GCA_028571105.1 Tragopan temminckii
GCAGTGCCACGGGGTGCAGGGTCAGGCCCTTCTAGTCACAGGGTCCCCTTGAAGCACCTTGATTTAATTATTCTGACCTCCATGCAAAGACTCGATACAAGTTTGGTTTTTGTCTGGTCATCTGTTAGGTGCAGACAAGAGCAGTGCCTCCTTGGCCTTTGCGATAGGCTTGGAACTGCATGGTCCATACCGAGGAGCAGGCAGAAGGCCAGAGAACCTACTCCTTGCCAACAAAGGAGGGAAGAGTAAGGTTTGGCCCTGTACAACTCTGCCACTTTGGGATATCTTTGGATTGAGCCTTCTCAATTTAATATCAAAACATGAACTAGTTACATGTACTCTAGAACAAACTCTCACTCTCCTAAAGAACACAAAGTTAGTTAAGATGCAACAATATTACATTTTAAAAACAAGTATCCAAAGTACTTTCTATTCTTAGGGTATTCAAAATTAAAATCTTTGATGTGCTTTTAGTCTGTTCCTGTACTCTCCTGGTGTGTGGATCTCAAGACATTAGTGGGGACAGCACTCAGCCCTAAATATAGGGCTATCACAGTTACAGTCTCTTGACTTTTGTGAATGATTCCTGTCTCTGTGCTGGAGGAATAATTGCTAAATCACATTATACTTGACATGTACATACGTAACATTTATTTCTATTTATTGTGCAGTTGTCCCTTATGACTCATGTTTCACACTCCGCTATGTACTGGTTGGCCCATTAAATGCCTAGTCTGAATCATACTGTGTGCTGAATAACCTTAATTTCAGCAAAGCCCTTACAGAAACAGTGGGGATTAATTTGGGTTCTTAGATCAAACAATTGTTTCATGATTATATTGTTAATTGAGGTGCTGCAGAGGCTAGAAGTCCTTTCCTTTACCAGAATCACTGTTAAGATGATGGTTCTTATCAACTTGGAACTGCAACAGCAGCAAACAATACAATAGGATTCCCAGGTTTGGTTCGGTTTTGCTTGCATAGCTTCAGGAAAGATTTATCTTACTGACCTGCTTTTTAAGTTTTTAAAGTGCAAGTATTCCCAGGGAGAAGAGTTCACTGTGGAAACAAACAAACAAAACAAACAAACTAGGAGGGAATGGGATGGAGCAAGGAGAAGGCCTAATAGGGAACCTGTTAATTTCAGAAATACTTAGTGCTGTATATAAATAATCAATGCTATTTTCACAAATTTTCATTTTGTTTTCTGTTTGATTTTAAAGAACCTAAGAAGAAATCTTTCAGCTAAGGATTAAGAACTTTCAGAAAGTTTGGAGAGGCTCTTTTAACTTTCTTTAGAACATCCTGCTCAATTTGGAACATATTAAACCATTCCTACCCAACTCACAAGGTCAAGGTCTCCAGCTTTGCTCTTCTGTGTCACAGGCTTGGCCAACATATCATCCCACAAGCTAGTGCAAAGCAGTGAGGTTGTTCTATCAATCACTGAGTCCATTTTATCAATGACCTCGCTACCAAGGCTGAGTTAACAAATCCACTATGCTAATGGCAGAGCTGTCAAGCTCATTGTCGCTGGTGAGTTCTGCAGACGTGGCTATACGCTCAAGAAATAAGTACAGACCATGTTTGAGACCAGGATCCCACAGTCTTTGTAGTGGTCTAGTGCTGCGTCCTTCAGCTTTAAAAATACCCTATGAATAACGTGTCAAAAACTAGATATTTTCATTTCAGTATTTTTGTGCTGTCATGATTTGTGAAGTGGTGGCTGTTAATGTTTTCTACTTCAACAGAAATAGCTTCATATTGTAAAAAGTTACTATTATAAGAGCTTCTATTGTCTGAAGTATTATGAAAAGATACAAAACGTGTCATCAATAGGTAACATCTTTGTGAAAGCCATCTCTGTTGCTGTGTTAGTTCACTCAAAGAAGAGATTTATTTCTATCTTACTGTAAGTACTCCAGTATTATCAGTGTCTTAGAAACCCATCAGATAACTGCATGTCCAGGAAAGGCAGATAATGTGCTGCATATAGATCTATATCAGCTTGGCCTACCTAGCCTGAACTCCAGGCTTAGTTTAGAGCACAGTGTACAAATACAAAAGAACAGAAAATATATACGGTAGTAGTACTATGTATAATTAAATTTGCTGAACAATTGTGAAATACTAAAGGAGCTAAAATAAGGCTATTTTCTTAAGGTTTGGTCAAAGCACTTTTATTTTTTATACCATTCTCTAAGAATTTGGTTTTGCACTGTAAAAAACCCTCAAGCACAATAAAATTTGCAGACCCAAACCCTTCTGTGTATAAAAGCAGCCATAAAAAGAGAGAATGTTTATGATTTGCAGGATACTTCTCAAGGAAAGGGTATAAATAAAAGGTACAGGAGATGTAATTTCACCTAATGGAGAACTGTTAATGTTGAACCTGGTCATTTTGTGTGTGTAATTTGATCACTCTAAGTGGAAGTATAAAGGAATATTCAGCAAGGCATACTTCATAGCAGACTTTCTATGTTAGACTCTTACATGGTACAGTGTATATCTTAAATACAGCAAAATGATACTTCTGTTATTCTTGAATGTCTGTTTATCTGTGGTAACTTCGTATGCCATTGTCTGTATTTAGATGAGTGAGCAGTAGAAATGTAGCGCTTTGCTTTAGCATTATCAAATTTTATGTTTTGGTCTAACTGGTGATTTCACAAAGAAGTAATATTTTCTCACAGAAGCATTTACATGAAGCTGATGGTATTTTAAAATATTAATCTAAAATACATTTAACTGTGTTGGTTCAAATTATTCTTTACACCACATGGTTAGATTGCTTCGTTCAAATTCAGTTTTTCATCAGACCTCCAAACAAAGGTGTTTTTAGCTTTACTTTCCAACAGAGGTAGCAGAGTTTAGGAAGGACAGGAACTAACAAGAACACTGGACTCCAAATGAAAATATTCTTTTTTTTTTTTTTTTTTTTTTTTAAATACAGCTCATAATCCAGAAACTCTGAAGTTGCAATGTGATTTTATTTTGCTCAACAACAAGGCTTGTGAATCAATTTCCTGTTATTTAAAAAAAACTTTAAGCTAACTGGAAAAAATATGTTGTACTTACTGCTTCAACCTGGGTAAAATTCTGCACCTACAATAAATAACTACGCTCCCTTTAAGCATCTAACTTCAGTTTTCCTGCAGGGCTCACTGTTATGTGTGTTGAATATGCTTTGAGAGCTTAGCAGATCAGCTCCAAAATACCAATATTCATTGCTGTAACCCACAAACAGGTGCTGGATTTAAACAGGGCACTCAGGCAAAATCCTATCAAGATGCCTGAAAATATACAGTACATCTAAAAAATAAAAAATAAAAAGCAAAACCACTATCTAAACTATCTAAGGCATATTCTGATTTTGATCTCTTACCTCCAACCCAAAAGAAGACTGCAGAGCTTATTTGCAAGATAAATTTTTTCCTTACACTTCACTTGAAGTTACGCTTATCTTGGAGCTGTTTAAAGGCCAAGTTTTCTACCAAGCTAATTCAAATACTCTGACAAGGCTGTTCCATGACGGAATATGCCTTTATCTCTCCTGTCGTACCATTTGATTGATGATATGCCTGTGTCAAAGCAGAAGCCAATCAACACTGCAAAGCTCCACAACTTCCAGCTATGAGCAGATTGCCACCAGCACCATGTACACTCGTGCAGAGTAGCACTGTGCTCATTAGCACCTACTTTCACTGCAAATAAACTGTACTTATCTGGCCCAATAAATCCATAGAATCCACAGCCTTCTGAAAGATCTGCCACAAGTAGGGACAGCCCATCACCATTTCACCTACAATGAAACTCCTGCCATGCAATGCCAGCAGTATTGCATTTACTGATAATACATAACACAGTACTTCACGCACAGCTGTTAAGTTCACTATAGCAATGAAAAAGGACACATGGAACAGTACAAAGAATGTGCTGCATAACTGTATTAATCCTATATTGTTTTAAATGCTTGCTTTCACAGAAAACAGAGGAATCTAAGAGAGGAACAGAGAAAGACTTTGTATGCTTCAGATTTGGGAAATACTTGCTTTTCCAAAAGCACAGTGCAGTTCTCTTAAGAGAACTCTAACAAATAAGGAAAATATAAGATATTGAAACATCGCTACACACATATTTTGAATTGCAATTTAATCATGTAAAAAAATTAAATGACATCTGGTCTATAACTCTTTCTCCTGATTGTGCGTTTGACAGCTTTTTACTGACAGTGGTTTCGGTATTTCTTTCTCCTTCAGAAGGAAATAAAACAGGAGATAAAATGTGTTTTAAGTGAAGGAGAAAAGAGTAAAACACAAGAAATGTTTGGAGATGAATCAATGCAGATACAGTTCCTAGAGCTGCATTACGTGCTATTACTTTTGTTACATTGAAAATGGGTAGATTTCAAACCAAGAAAATATCTAAAAAGCAGAAGTTGCTTGGAGGCTCAGTATGAACCTTAGGCTGTTTGAGAAGTATAAAGCCTCAGACTTTGTAGTAATCAAAACTGCAAACATACTTTTAGCTACATATTAAACCCTCTAATATTCTATACTTAAATTTTCAGTTTCTACCTTTTACTAGCGAACTTTAATGTTGATTTAGAGAAGTGAAGTCAAAGCAGTTCTGAAAACACCAACCATAAATCTGCCACAGCTCTTCCAGTGAGCAAACAGGGCAGTCTGAACATCGCTCTTCAGATTTCTGTAGTACAGTGCTAGAATCTGCTTGCTTTATTCTCATCTAAAATGGTGTTGCTGCATGGACATGGTTATAGTCCCTAGTCTGTTAAATGAGACTTCGCATTTTTAAGAAGAAGAAAAGAGAAAAATATGCAGTCAGCTGTCATGCAAGAGCTATGGGGAGTGGTACTATGGCATATCAAAGACATTTATCAAACAAACACGAACACTAGTTGGAGTCCATTCACAGTGGTGTCAGCTGGAATTTGACCATTGGCTTGAAATAAGAGACAACACTCAGTTCTGAGAAGTGTCATGTCCTGCCTTTAATTCTAAAATCAGGACAAAAATCAGCATTTTATCTCCCTTTGCATACAGATTGAACTATAGCATGCAACCACAAGAAAACCACTTGCACTGTCATCGGATATACATGGTGCAATCAGCTGGGCTGCTCGATGCAAAACAGATAAGACCAAAATGATGGAATCAAAAAGTCAACCCATCTGCTTGGATGGGTTGTAGTAGACACAGACAAAACAACCTAAAAAGTACCAAAGAGATTTCCTTATACTACAAATCTGCTTCCTAGCTGCCTTTCCCCCACTGCTTCTCTATTTTGTGAATAGCACTTCTTGCACACATATTAATCAGGAAATTAACCTGATGTTAGTCTGCGTTGCTATCAGGGAGTTTGCAGTAATTTGCATGAACACCACATGCAGTGTTGCTTAGTAACAGGGACAGTGGAATAAAGCCATAAAGTGGGAGGAGGAAGATGAGGCAGGAGAAAATCATAGCAGCATAAAAACTTTTATTGGCACTTAAGCACACTTTTCCCTGATTGAAGCAGAATTCATGAAACAATTACAAGCCCATGACAAAAGCTGGTAATGATTAGCCCTTAAGGACTACAGTTATTTTCTGACAGTTTGGAAGCTACTTTTGTTTATTGCAGAAAACAAAACATCAAATCTTCTTTGGTCTACTCAAAACTGAAGACACAGATTAGCACCAGCTAATTACCTAGTGCCAGCATTTCCCAGAACTCTCACCGCAGAAAAGAAAAATCTATGGAATAACTTAGAACTGTAACTAATTCTTGTCACCCAACTAGATTTTTTAAAGTAATATTATGCACTTCAGTACTCAATACTTATGATGTGCAGAAGTGGAAAATATATGATTTAAGGAATTATTAGGAAAAAAGATAAGTAACTGTTACAATAAATTACAATAAATTCAGGCTGAAATTCTGACAAAGAGATGTATTATATAAAGAAAAATCAGTTTTGCAATGAAGTCTAATCTACATGAAGCCTTTCATACATTTCAACTATAACTGTAATTCCACTATTTAAATAAAGACATACCTTTTTACTAGTAGCTAAATGTTACTTCAGTCATGGAACATGAGATTTTTTTTTCCCCTAGATTTTTCTCCTAGATACAAGATTTACATAGAACATAGAATAATTTTTCATAGCAACGATCATGTTTCTGACACATGTAATCATATCTTTTTCCAGTCATCAACCTATTCAAAAATAAATAAATCACAGACTATCCCTGCAGCAACTAGACTGCAAGATTTCAATACCTTGCTTTGTCCCACTGCTTGATGCAGTAAAGCAATACCCAGAAATAGACAGCATGTTTGACAATTGTTTTCTGATTTAGAAAAAACACACTTCTCACTGTCTCTTTGTTATCTGCTTCACATGACACTTGAAATTAATTTTTTTTTTAATTGTTTCTGTTTCTCAAAGAAGGCCCTGCATCTTGGTATACTTTAATGTCATTAGAATCTTGTCTTTGATTAGTGACTATGTTAGTTCACTAAATTTTGTAAGATCCACTCCTAACCCTCATCTATCTAGAAGCAGCTCAGAGCTTTAGACAGACATCAGCTTACTCCAGAACACCACTTCTGAGCCCATCAATGGCACATAACCATAAAGATGGGCAGAAATGCTGCAGCCTCTATTCCACCCAAACGTGTCATAGAGGTAAGCATCACATACCACCTCCTCTAGACAGAAGAGGTGATGTTCATCATCCTGTGTTTAAGCCACCAATTTCTAGAAGCAGTAGGATTTTCCTATTCTGCTCTTTCAAGTGAGAGTTGTAAGGGAGAGATAAGTATCAAAGCAGAGAGACCCATGTTAGGGCATGCCTGGTGCCCCACATGGTCTTTACAAAACTGGCTGCCCTGCATACAGCAGTGCCTTTGCTCTCATGAGCATGTCCTCCATACTAATGTCTAGGCCTACTACTGCTGGTAGTACACTGATCTTCCACTAACAGGAGGTTAAACTCAATGTCTCCTCAACTTGACTGTTCGGACTTATCCAGCTCAGAACTTGGGCATCCAGACAAGATTTGCATAGCAGCCAAACAACCTTATTCTTTTTCACTCTAAGAAACTCAAACTTTATCTAACTTACTAATTCCTGGACCTTCTCCAATTCACGTTTGCACACACTTCCCCTGCTTTGTTGATGAACTTCTTGTTATGTCTAATTTCTAAATGCAATGCTGTGGGGAAGGAGTCCAAAAATTTACTCAGTAAGTTCAAATGTATGTTTTTGATGTTGGATAAACAATAAATAAATGACAGCTTTCGTACTGAGAAACTCAGAAATGAGTCCATATAAATTAGCAAACCCTGCTTCAGAAATACCAAAACCACTCAACCATTAGAAGACTGTATATAAAAAAGAGAATTTCTTATTACAAAAGTATCTGAGCTTACCTGAGAACCTATCCAGCCATAACTTTGAAGTCATAACATGCATCTTTGAAGTAACGTGTACCTTTGAAGATTTCTCTTTACACAGTCTCCACCACAGATTAAGTACCTTTTCCAATAGATCATTCTTAAACCTTTTCTTGTCACCACAACAATAGGCAAGACAGAAATGCTAACTAAAACTTCTTCTCTGAAAGCACTGTCGTCTATCAAATGAAACGCATCTAGAAGCGATGAAAATACTACAGAAATATAAAATATTAGTGAAATAGTAAGACTAGACTCAGGCTAACCCTGCCCCAGCTATGCACACGGTATGCCATTTGTTAGAACGCATTTCCTCTCAGGCAGCTGTTTTTAAAAATGAAGCAACATAACATCATCTTTTGACCACAGCCCTTTAAGACAACTTATTACATCACACCAGTTACAAGTGTATCCAAAAGCTGCAACTCCTTTCATTTTTCGCTGACAAATTTTAAATACTTACCAGTGTCCAAATTTTTAAAAGAAATACAAATCTCCATTAAAAAAAATAAAATAAAATACTGACATGAAAGAGAATTTTATACAAAGTTGCACACACAAAAATAAATCACATCCCATGGATTTCCTAGGAGAGAATACCCCATAGGATTTTCTGATCTGGGAGCAAAACAATGAGATACAATTTGTGAATCAATGGTCAACTCCAAATATAAAGAACTTCAACAGAAGAAGAATCACTTCTCTCTCCCCAAAACTTTTTTAAGAACATAAACGCTGTTATTTATCAGATCCCTAGTGAAAAAAATATTTGTGGTTTTCTTTTAAAAAAGGATGAAGCAAAACAGATGCTGCAGTGCAGAGAGCACAACAAAAACGAGAACAGTTGTTTGCTGACTCTCCAGTGTGCCATCCACGTTATTAGCAATCATGCAAGACCTCATTAGGCCATGTGCTGAGCCAGGATGCAGCCCTTCTGCCTTGGGAGCTCCACACGTGCAACTGAGATCAGGATTTGGCCACGTACTTTCTTTCCCAACCCAGCATAATCCTTACAGCATAAATTCTTACAGATGCACAGATAAAGCCAGCCATGGTGTAACTTCACTGCTGGCAAAGCTCACGTTCCCAGCTCCAAACACAACTCACACATGTCACGTCTGCATTTGCATCAGGACAGCAACTAATAAAACATGAAACAAGACTGTCCACTTACCACACTCTCAGTAATCCTGCCATGTCAAAACTCACCAAATTAACAGCTTTCCAGGACAGCAGCAGAGTCCTCTTGCCGCTGGTACCAATGGTTGCTGCACCTGTGGCGTTATTCCTGCAGCCTGTTGTAAGGCCCCAGCCAAAGCAGAAGTCGTTTATTCAAATTCTTCCACTTTCCACAGCCCAAAAAGCTTTTTTTCCTTGCAACTCAGAGTTTGGGGAAACAAAATCCCAAACAGAAGTGCCCCATCACAGGAAAAAAAAAGAAAAAAAAAAAAAGAAAAAAAATAAGAGTGAGGGCCTGCGCACTGCACACCCCCAGCTGCTCCTGATGGGACTCCTCCCTCAGGTGCACACTGGCCAATCTGCCTCACTCCCAAGGGAGCACCACAACTGCCCTGAGGGCACTTAACAAACTGGGCAGCCCCACCTGAGGCCCCATTTCAGACCAGCTGAAGGACATTGGTATGCAGTCCTGCTTAGCTGCAGGCTCCCCTGGCTTCAGAGCTGATCTCCAGGCTGATACTAGCCCTGCATGACCCACCCTTGCCACGTTTGGCCCAGCTGCCCCTCCACTAGGCCTGACTGAAAGAAACATGCTGACAAGTTTGGAATTATTCTGGTAGCAATCTCTGAATATAGGAGTTGGCCACAGAGGAGACTAGGATATAGGTTAGCCATGCAGGCTTAGATAACACTAGAGTTATATTCCACATGAACACCTGAATCACACCTCAGAATTCAGAGAAAGGATTCATTTGGTTAGGGCTGCCAGAATAATTTCAGTCATGTTCTATTATCTAGCTGCTTTTGAAGACTCGGTATCACCTCAGGTATTTCTGAGTGAACACCACTGGCCTCAGCACAATCTAAGATGCTTTTTGCCTTCTTGTAGCTTGAGATTGTATCCTAATAGACGTTGTTTTGCAGGAATCTGGAAGATCAACGTTCTTGGTCTACAATGTAATCTTAGAAATTGCAAGCTCTCCCAAAATACAGCTTAGAAGTCCTGATGATGGTGTATACGGTTCAAAGAAGGCAGTGGAAGTTTTGCTTTATGCTGTTTGTTAGCAAATTCTGTAAAAGGCATGATTCCTGACAGACTTTTTGTGTTCTGACTACATTGTGTGGTTCATCACTTTCCCTAATGATTGTAAAACCTTGGGGTAAAAAAAAAAAAAAAAAATGACGTTAGTATAAAATGCTTCAGGCCTTGTAAACCTTGTGGATTCTGTAAGGAAGAAGTTTTTTAGATTAAAAAACCTGTCTGTTAATTGACCCTACACATCAATACTACCTTTCTCATCTTCAGCCTTAAAAACTTAGTCTAGCCAATAAACAAATCAGAAGTATCTCCTTTCTGCGTCCATTCAAGAATAAAAACAACAATCTGAAAGTACAGGACTGAAACTTAGTTCTGAATGATATTGAAACAAGACTTAAGAGGAGCCAAAGGAAAATAAATAAAAGGTTTCATTTCCATTATTTAGAGAACATTATTTTTTTTTTCTTTTTAAACAAATGTTTCTCAGCACTAGGCTATTTCATAGCAACTTAATTACATTTTTGCTAAAAGGGCATAAATCTCAAACAGCTGTTACATTAATGTGCAATTTGGGACAAGAGAGGGGGGGGGGAAAAGTAAATAAGTACCCGAAATAGTTTTAAAGCATCTTAAACTTTTTTTTTTTTTTTTTTTTTTTTTTTTAAT
>JAOWBP010052504.1:0-12867 GCA_028571105.1 Tragopan temminckii
CCAGTTTACTCAGTATGTATGATATTAGCTCAGAGTATGGTATTAACTATATAGAATGCATATTCAGTAAAATTCTACTTTCTCTAGGACAAATTCAAACATCTGAACTAGTAGTAAAATGACTTGGAGTCACTGGAATCATTCAGTTCCATGCTTGATCATGTATTAGCTAACGAATATTTCAGATGAAGTATTTTCCTGTTTACTTTCAGTGCTACTGAAGCACTAACATCTCTGAATTATTTTACTACCTTGAGTAGACTAGGGAAGACATCTTAGCTTTCCTGAGGAAAAAACAAAACAAAACAAAACAGGAAGTCTTTTGTGATTTCAGAATTAATTCTATGAAGAGAAACAGTTAATGGTTTGTAGAGACTGGATCTAAAGTATTCAACAGAGTCCTAATAAAAACAAAAGAACTGATTTTTTTTATATGTTTACTTTTGATTTTCACCTTGAAAGAAATGTAGAACCTGAATATATGAATACCACCTGGGAGTAAATCGCTCAAATAACTCAATGTTATGAAACAGTTTGTATTTTTTCAATGTCTTCACTGATTAGATTAAAGTCAAACTTTCTATTATATAAATGGTTCCCTAGATGATGTACTGTAAGTTTCAATTATATTAACAGTGTCTGTTCATCATGATAACAATGCCATAGCTCAAACCTGAGGGATTAATAATAACAGGCATTTCAAGTACTGTCTACTCATATCAGCATGTGTAGTAGCAAGTTGTATTTTTCTTTTCTTTTTGAGGTATAACTAGTGTCTGTGTGAACTCCAAACCAGTAACTGTTTCCCAAATATGACTGAATAGATTGAGGTATTTTTCAGAAGATAAGAATAATTATTTTGTGGAGTTTTATAAATATTTTCAGAATTCTTTCAGAACATTTTAGAATGCACACATACTGGCACAACATCAGTTCTAATTTTCCTACCAGAAGATTACCTTAACTTTCTTACTTATTTTCTTTGATAATCATAGAAAGATACTGAAGCAAAGTAAAATTTAAATGAAGACACATATTTCTTTTTCACCATATTAAAAAAAAAAAAGCAACCATGTAAGTAGAGCATAATCTTCAATTTTTTAGTAGTTGTTGGTCCTTTCCCTAATCAAGCCACTGAGAACCTAATTTAAACTAGAAACTTCTTTTTAAAGCTGAACGAGGTCATAGTATGTACATCCATTTATTTCTCACAAACTCCTTAATGTCTCAGTGAACACATCCAACTTATTTTTTTGGCTCTAAAAGCCAGAATGCTTTTAGGTTGTGCTTTCTAGAAAGGTTGCAGATCTTGTAGATCACTGCTACTTTGTCCATTTTTGAAACCAAAATGATTTTCAAAAGTGATTTTAGAGTTCATGGAAGTCTAATCTAACAAGATCATTGGCTGAACATTTAAAAGTAGCACCCAAGGAAAATCTTTTGAAGTTATTTCCATCATTTATTTTATGGAAATTTATGTTAAGCACCTAAGTACTCTTACTAATCTCACCAAGTGTTTTTCTTTTCCAGTAGGAAACAAACTACTTCTGCAGACCTGAAATGTTCACAGCTTCAGGCATTTTAGTGGCTGAAATAGTTGCTTAACTTATTCTCATATGCCGGTGCAATCGGTCACTCAATTGTGTGTTGTCCCAACTACCAGTTCCCAAAAGAATGTAAAATCTTGTGGGAAAGGTAGTCAAATGCTGTGCATCATGCATCCGTATGCAAGTCTCTAGGTATTGGAAATACATCTATGTTTGTTGAGAAGAAATGTTTAGGGCATAATTCTTGTATTAAGCAAGAATTTGAATTCAAGGATGATCACACAGGCCCAAGAGGACAAGGAGTATAATGGGATTTTTTTGAGTCTCCCATAAGATCTAGCAGAAAACTCAGAATATTTGTGTGCTGGATATAAAACAACATTTCATAGAATCATAAAATTGTAGAATCGTTTTAGTTTGGAAAGGACTTCCAAGATCGTCAACTCCACTTAACATTACAAATCCACTACCAAGCCATGTCTCTGAGCACTACATCCACATGTCTCTTAAATACTTTCAGGGATAGTGACTCCACCTCCTTCCTGGGAAGCCTGCTCCAATGCCTAACCACCCTTTCTGTGACTAAATTCTTGCAGATATTCAATTTAAACTACTTCTGGCACAGATTGAGGCCATTGTCTCACATCCTACCACTTGTCACATGAGTAAAGTGACTGACATCCTCCTAGCTGTAGCCTCCTTTGGGTAGTTTACAAAGTGGTAAAGTCGCCTTTCAGCATCTAAACAATCCCAGTTGAGTTCTGACTTACTCCTAACTCTTGTTTTCTAGTCTCTTCCCCAGATTTGTTGCTCATCTTTGCATACACCTGAGCAAATCAATATCCTTGTAGTGAGGGGCCTAAAGCTAAACCTAGTGATCATAGTGTGGTCCCACCCATGCCAAGTACTGAGGGACAATCACTTGTGTAGTTGTTATGGTACAATCTGTCAGTCAGCTACGCACCACCAGTTTGCCCACTCACACTCCTCCCTCAGTGGGATGCAGGAAAGAATCAGAAAAAAGTTAAAACTTGTGGGCTGAGATGAAGACAATTTAATAGGACAGAAAAAATAGAAGGGGAATAAAGCAATAAAAATAATGATTAAATAGTATAGTGTTAATTATTAATTATTAAATATTAAATATTAAATAGAGTGATGCACAACACAATTGCTCACCACCTAGTGACCAGTGGCCATCCAGTTCCTGAACAGCAGCAGTTCTCCCTGGCCAACTCCATCCGGTTTTACTGTTCTGTGTGATGTTAAATGATATGGAATATTCCCTTGGCCATTTGGGGTCAGCTGCTCTGTCTGTGTCTTCTCCCAGCTTCTTGCACACTCACAGCCTCCGCACTGGCAGGGCACCATGTGAAGCTGAAAAGTTATTGCCTTATTGTTAAGCATGGTGCAGCAACAACTAAAACATCAGTGTGTTATCAATACTATTCTCATCCTAAATCCAAAACACTCTACCATATCAGCTATTAGGAAGACAGTTAGCTCTATCCCAGCTGAAACCAGGACACTGTTTCTGCAAGCCACACTCTTTCTGATGTAGATCAAGATGCCACTGGTCTTATTTGTCACCTGAGCACACTGCTGCCTCATATTCAGCAAGATGTCAAACAGTGTCCTCAGGTTATTTTCTACAGAGCAATTTGTCAGCCACTCTTCCCCAGGTCTATATCAATAGATGATTATGTTATGACCCAAATACAAAACCCAGCACTTGGCCTTGTCGAGTGTCATGTGACTGGATGTGTCAACTGGTCTAGACAATCCAGATCCCTTTGCAGAGTCTTCCAGCCCTTAAACACATCAACACTCCCACCTAAATCAGTGTCATCTGCAAAGTCAATTCATCAAGATTGTTGATAAAAATATTAAACAAAACTTGCCCCACTACTGAGCTCTGGCTGTCAACTGAGTTTTATTCCATTCAAAAGAAATCTCCCAGCTCAGCCATCCTGGCAGTTTTTTAAAAAGTTCAAACCATGGGAAGACAATTTCTTCAGGAGAAGGCTGTGGAAAACAGTATCAAGTGCTTTTCTAAAGTCCAAGTAAACAACATCTACAGTCTTTTCTTTGTTCAGTAAATGGGTAATCTTGTCATAGAAAGAGATCAGGTTTAGTCATACAGGACCTGCCTTTCATAAACCCAGGCTGACTAGTTCTAAACACCTGGTTGCCCTGTACATGCTGTGTGATGACACTCAAGAAGATCTGCTCCATGATATTCCCTAACATTGAGGTCTGAACGACAGACATGTTCTTCTCTGGATCCTCCTTCCTGCCCTTCCAGATCACAGGTGTTATATTTCCCAATCAGCAGTCAGCTGGGAACTTCTCATATTGTTTATGTGTTCTGATATGGACAGAGCTGTCTCTTTTGCAGTGATACAGTATCCTGAACAGTGGTTCCAGTTAGGCCTTTAAGCAGTGAATGAATATTCATTAAAAATATTCATATTAATATGCTTATATTGAAAATATGCTTAGGTGTCAGAAGTATAAAAAAGAACTTGCTCTAGCTCATACTTTTACTTTTAACTTAATTTTTATTCATAGAATCATAGAATGACTTGGAAGGGACCCCAAGGATCATCAAGTTCCAATCAGCCTTCCACAGGCAGGGACAACAACCTCCAGATCTGGTACTAGACCAGGCTGCCCAGGGCCCCACTCAACCTGGTCTTGAACATCTCCAGTGACAGAGCACCACAACCTCTCTGGATAACCTGTTCCAGCACCTCACTACTCTCTCTGTAAAGAACTTTCCCCTGACATCCAATCTAAACCTTCCCTCCTTGAGCTTAAAACCGTTGCCCCTTGTTCTATCACTGTTTACCCTTGTAAACAGTTGACTCCCCTCTTGTTTATAATCCCTTTTTAAATACTGGAAGGCTGCAATTGAGGTCTCCTTGCAGACTTTTCTTCTCCAGGCTGAACAAGCCCAGCTCCCTCAGCTTGTCTTCATAGGGGAGGTGCTCCAAACCTCTGATCATCTTTGTGGCCTCCCTTATTTTCTTAAAAAAAATAATAATCTAAGAATCATTTGTAAGTGTTCTGTCAGGTTGGATTGAAATCCATGACTGGTAAGATTTTCTTCAAGATTTCCTCCCAGCTATTGAGGTAAGAAGCACACCTCACAAAGCACTGAATTATATGTGTATTTTTGCATACATAGTCTGGACATTAAGCATTCTATCTTAACATATTTCTTTGAGCAACATTAATCAATGCAAAATTAAATATAATTATGGTAATTAAATCTTCTCAAAGCATTTAGTGACTGTGGTAGTACTTAGGTCTAGTGGGAGAAAAAAAAAACAAAAAGGGAACATATCAACATCTTCATTACTTTTATGTTAATATAGTACCTTCCTAGTGCCACTTCTATAATCTGCATTTTAATACAAAAGCTGGATTTTCTTGTCAGTTTGTGACATTTGAGCTAAATGAGACATATGGCCGTATTAGTACTGTCACTATTGGTCTCTCTTTTTTACATGGTATTTATTCAATTTATACAAAACTCAGTTCATACAGCTGCTACATTTTGATGCTTCATGTGTGGTGTGGTGTCCTTCAGTTCATCAAATAGTTTCAGATGAATCAGGCATTAAGGAGATGTCTTGTACCAATAACGTTGATCTTGTTATTGCAGTGTCCATGTCCTCAGCAATAATCATTTCAGCCTGGATGTCAGTT
Source organism: Tragopan temminckii (assembly GCA_028571105.1). Lineage (NCBI taxonomy): Eukaryota > Metazoa > Chordata > Aves > Galliformes > Phasianidae > Tragopan > Tragopan temminckii. Next base: position 5,262 of record JAOWBP010052504.1, read on the forward strand.
CAGTGTCTTAAATTTGTAGTAACAACAAACAAACAAAACAACAACAACAACAAAAACCACTCAATTTTTCTATGGGCAGATCTGGTTATGTTGCTTTCTCCTTTTCCAACATTGAGAGAGACACTAATAAATCCGCACTCTGGCATTCACTAAAACAGAGATCAGTTTGGCAAAGAACAACATGAAAACAAAAAACAGGCCCTTTATAGTTCTTAATAAAAAAGGATAATTGTTGGCATAAGTAATGAATTTTTTTTCACCAAAATAGTAGTTTGAAAGTTTGTTTTTCTCGTGTTTATTTTCTGTACGCCATTTTCAAGTTCTATGGCTCACTTTCTATAAATAGGCAAACCTTGTTTTCAAATAACCCATACTTCATACCCCTGTCCCCTCCCCCACAAAAAAAGAAGCAAGCATAAAACATCGACAGTTTCTCCTTCCCCAACAACATATTGCAAATGCTTGTTTTACAACAAACAATATCCATATAAATACAAGTTTGGAAGAAAAACAATGCCTTACAATTTGAAAGAATCACCACAATGCTAATCTATGACTAAATAATTGTGCTTTGCTTCTTCTGAGAAGCATATGGTTTGGTTTTTTTTTGTGTGTGTGTGTTTTGTGTGGGGTTTTTTTCCCCTCTTCAAAAATAGTTTGCTGTCTGCTCAGAACAAACTTATTATTGCAGGAGAGCATAAAAATCAAAGCATGAGATTCTAAATAGATAAATGAAAAACAGCTTGGTGAGTCAGTAGCCTATACAGTATTTCAGGAAGATAGAAAGATGTTTGCCTTTATTCTCACTTGAGTTCACTGTTGTCAGTGAAAAGCTAACTGCTCTAGACACTGCTCTACTTTCTTACCAAAGCCATAATCTTTAATGACTGCAATGAAAGGGCAGGTCTGCTTTGCATACTTCTAAACTAGATTATATCTATCTGATCATGTGCTATTAGGAAGCTGTAGGTATGACCAGTACATGAAGAGAGACCATCACAGAATGTTTTGCTATCATACACAAGGAGAGGAATCATAGCCAAACAAATGGTGATTATCATACCACTATAAGAAAAATGGGTGGGATTAAAAAAAAAAAAGAAAGAAAAAAAGGCTTGTACTTGGAGGGATATAGGAGATTAAAAATACAACTTCACCATGTGAGATTAATTTTAAGAAATAGTGGTAGCATCTGTGTTTCAAAGCAATGCAGTTTGAATATATATTCCAGTCATGATCTAGATTCAGATTCTTGCTCAGATCCCTTCTCCATAGCTTGGCTTCATAAAAGTTCTAATATCTTTATTCTATTTTTACTTTGGAACAATAAGTTTTATCTCTCATTTTCCAAATTCTTGAATACTGAGCATCCCCACTGTTAAATAAACTAGTACCATAATTTTCTCTTGAGCTTGCAAGTCACAAAATCAAAGATATCAAAATGTACAATGCATAATGTGCTTCATTTATCTGTAAACACTGCACAGTATTATCAGATTGGGTGTATAAAAAACGCCATAGGAGCATCTAAGTCAGTCTTGAAGAGTTACTGAAAGACATTTATCTGTTGCAAGCCATGATATTTTAATTTTAGAGTCTTTGACTAGTTTCTTACTTCAGTTGTTCTCAATCTACCTGCAACAGAAGCATATATTTTGACATTGAGATTTTTTCAACACTATGCTCCTCAAAGGGACTTTAGTTACCTTTTTATATTTGTTTATATTTTTTTCATGGACTTCATTCGAGTCTGATAAGAATTAAGCTGTGTTTGCTTTTGTTTTTGAGACTTCTAAGGGGAAATAAAGGACAACGAGGTCAAATATGACTAAATCAGTGCTAATTTGGACTAATCAACTTACTGTCAGTTCAAGAGATATTCACAGCTTCGACAATTAAAGAAAATGTTTGGATGTTACAGATTTTTCCCTTGGCAAGAAATGCTATGGTACTACTAGAAAAATGACCATGTATTTGAATTGATTGAAATGGCTAGCACTTAAAACAGAAATCTGAAAGAGTGTAAATGTAAACTAATTTGTTTTCTTGGACCATTAAATCCAGTCCTAAAGAGTTCATTTAAGAGAGACAAAGAGCTTCATTAATTTTAAGAATGCAACAATTTTTGTGAACAAAGTTGTTAAAGCAGAAATCCAGACTACCTTTTCTGAAAATAAACCTGTTCCTCAAACAATAATAGATAAGGTTTTTAAACTCAGGGGTTCATTGGAATTCCTTATCTAAAACATCAGAGAAGCAATGGGAAGATGTTTATATAAAAAATTCCCATGTTATGTTGATTTTGTACAGAAGAAGCTTACTTGATATCAGAAAACATATGGTGCTGTATTTATGAATAAAACATTTCAATTACAGGAAAAATGAGTCACAAGTCATCACTATTTGTTTAACTTGAATAATGTTATTCAAGATGACCTGCAAAATCACAACCACTTTGAGGCTAATCTATTCAATTTATATATTGGTTACAAATATTTTGTTGGCCTAGATAGAACCCATAGGATCTTCTTCAAATTATATGTCTATGACCAGATTTTGATAGTCACATAATAGATGTTTACATTATTCTAGTATCTGAAAAGATTTCATGCTGTGTGTGAAGTTGAACTTTAGAGTTTACTGAGAAGAAAACATAGTAGGATTATGATGTGTTTGAGGGTTTTTGGTATTTAACAGTAAGAACACTCTCTGTCTACAGCTTTATAACTTCTACAGAAGAGTTAATATAAAAATAATCTTACATACACCCACAGCATAGATTATGGACCTCTCTCAAGCCTTTTTCAACAAAATGCAATGCCCAGGAAATGTAAGACAATTAGAAAACTAAAGCACTACCAAGCAACCACCTTCACATTAGATAATCTTAAGCTTATACGAGATGTTCAGCTAGCTTTTAGTGTTTCAAGTATGACTGAATCTTCTAACACAGCTTCACCAAGGGCAGATTGTACCTGACCAGTCTGGTGGCCTTCTTTGATGGAGTGATGGCATTAGTAGACAAAGGAAGAGTAACTTATGCCATTTACCTGGACTTGTGCAATACCTCTGATAAGGTCCCACATCACATTTTTATCTCATACTGGACAGATACAGATTTGAAGGGTAGACTATTAGGACAGTCACAGTCATAGAGTTGTGGTCAATGGCTTTACTTACAGGTGGACCAGTGATGAGTGGGGTCCATTTCAGGTGCTCTTCAATATCTTTATCAATGAATTGGATAGTACACTTGAGTGCACTCTCAGCAAGTTTGCTGATGACACCAAGCATTAGATACAACAGAAGGAAGAGACGCCATCCAGAGAGACCTGGACAAGCTTGAAAATTGGACCCATGGGAACCTGTGATACAAGGAAGCCAAGTGCAAGGTGCTGCACTTGGATACAGGCAATCCCAGATATGACTACAGACTGGGAGAAGAACTCATTGAGATCTGCCCTGCTGGGAAGCACCTGGGATTTCCGATGAATGAAAAACTTGACGTGAGCCAGTAGCATGTGTTTGCACCCCAGAAGCCCAGCTGCATCCCGGGCTACAACAAAAAAAGAGGTTGCCAGAAAGGCAAGGAAGGTGAATGTTCCCCTCTACTTTGCCCTCATTGTCAATGATTTATGGGCTGACTTGGCCCAGTTCTGTGACTAGTGAGGCAGAGGAACTCGTGGGTCCATGCCTCTGGAAACAGGAAAATAAAGAAAGAGAGATGGGCCCAAAAATAATAGCGACAGTGATCTAAGGAGAAACAAAGTAATTTACTAAATAAGATATCAGAATGAAATATAACACACTATAACACACTATAATACAATATAATTAGAATTGGAGCTAATAAATCAAATATAATGAGAGAGAGTATCTGAAAACCAAAGGCCTTACTCTAATGTGAGAAGTGCGGTCAGGATGAGCAGAAGGGAGGAGAGCCAGACAATTGAAAAGGGACATCAGGTGACGTACCAAGGCCTTATGTCTGTTCCCCCTGAGCAGAAATGATAACAGAACAGTGAAGAGTCCTTCTGGGGAATGTAGTAGTTCTTCTCTGCCTAGACAGGTACCCAGACCTGAAGCATTAACTCTTTAACTCCCAGTGTACTACATGGTGCTATGAATACTGATAACCAAAAATCATAAAACCATAACACCCATTAAGCCCCATTTGGAGTACTGTATTTAGACCCAGGGTCTCCAGCACAAGATGTGAAGCTGATGGAGTGGGTCCAGAGAAGAGTCATGAAGATGATCAAAGGGCTGGAGCACCTCACCTATGAGGAGCTGGAGCTGAAGGAGCTGGATTTATTCAGCTTGGAGAAGAGAAGGTTCTGGGGAGACTTCATTGCAGCCTTCCTACACTTGAAAGGATCTTATAAACTTGAAGAGGGAGAGACTTTTTACACACGCTGATGCTGACATGAAAAGGAGGAGTGGTTTTAAATTAAAGAAGGGAGATTTAGTTTAGATATTAAGAGGAAATGTTTTACTCTGAGGATGGTGATGCATAGGAGCAAGTTGCCCAGAGAATCTGTGGATGCTCCATCCCTGGATGCATCCAAAGCCAGGTTGGATAGGATCACGGGCCTGATCTGGTAGGTGGCAACCCTTCACACGGTAAAGGGATTGTAAACATGTAATCTTTAAATTTCCTTCACCTTAAATCATTCTAAGAATTACTTGCTACTTCTCCTAAGATGAGTCCTGTAAAGGTGCTTTTTGCCAGCTATTCCCACAAGAATCTTCATATTTTCATGGAGTCATAATTCATAACTGACATTTATTCTTGCTAATTTGAATACAGAGAAAATAGAGATTTATTTTAGATAAATCTGCATGTTTAAGTCCTTGATATTTCACTGATACAGTAGGAAATGTTGATGTATAATAACACTTTTTTCAAAACACAACTGAATGTACACTGTGTTGGATATTTTCACCAAATTCCTCTCATCTAACAGATAGATAAGTAGCATTCTCAGTCAACAAAGTGATAGTTATAGCTTTTATGTATAGGAAGAATGTCACTACTGAATTAGAATCTTCAGATGAATAAACTCAATCTTTGAAACTATTTAAATTGATCCACAGGTAGAAAAACATTTGAGAAAATTTGGTGAAAATATATTCTGAAATTTGGTATAAACCATCCACAGCTATTACTAAAGATTCTCATCTAGCCAGTTTTGCCCAGAGAAACGAGAAACAAGATTTCTGCCTATCTTCCTGGAAGATGCATATATTTTCCATTAGATTTTAAAAAAGGAATTCCAGGTTGAACAACCTGTACTCTCTGTCTTCTCTGCTTCCTGCCTAATTTGTTGTATCTCGCCATTGTTCCTATTAGTGTAATAGAAAAAGACATGGTTTGAGCTTTTATTTATAGACAGAGAGGTGACAAATGAATAAATGAAAGACAATGCTGAGATGTGTCTCTGAGATACAGCTCAGATTCAGGGGAGAGAAGGATATCTTACCAGCCACAAGAAAGAAGTGGTATCTACTCTTATCTAATTGATAAGAATACTGGCAACATTTGCAAATGCAAGAATGATAAACAGAAACCTAATACTTGGCTGGCTAAACTTGGATTACAAAAGGCATTCAGTCAAGACAGAAACATTTTGCAAAAGTAGATTATCTGAGTATTAGACTAAACTGAATGTACTAAGTGCTTTCAGGCTAACAATTACAGTAGTTAATAATATGGATTTTTGTGAAGTTATGCAGACCTGAAATAGTTTATTCTTTGCATAGAAGAGAACAATTGAAGTTCCTTATCTCTCTGTACAGTGTTCAGTAGAGTGACACATGAAATTGAAGATGTCATTGTTTATTAAAAGTACTAGAAAATTGTAAGAAACTGGGTAAAAACTTACAGCTTAGAAAATGAAAGTACTACATTTAAGGGAATTTAACAGTGCATTTTATAATAATTTCTGAAATGGACTTCTGATATCTAATGCTATTATTTTGGAAGAAGCACAGGTGTGCTAAAACGAAAATAAATATTTGGTAACTGATATTGAAAGAAACTAATCATGCTTCTGGAAGCAAATAATAAACTTTATAGCCTTATAATTATGAAAAGCAAATTTAAATTGCATCTGTGTTCAGAAAAGATCCACCGAAGTAACAAAAAATAAAGAAGGAGCTACATGAACTTTGCTCTCTGAATCCAGCAAGATGAACACTTGGAAGTGCTGCTGTCTGGGATGTGTCATACATTTCAGAGATGCTACAAACACCAATGACAGAGTTAAAATTAAAAAAATATATGGCTAAAGAACAGAGGATTAGAATTCAGTCATGGATAAGTTTACTTAGAATTAGAAGGCAGTTCCTAATTTTTACTAAGAGAGAGCTGAAGAACCAGAGAGATGAAAAGAAAATTTAACTGGATTGAAATAAAATCTGGATGCATTAGTGAAGAAAATGACTTCAATATTGTTTGTGTGCATAATAAGTTAATTAAATGACTAAGATGGATTCTTCAAGTTCTCATAAAAGTTTATGATAGTTCCTTTGGAGGATAAGGTAACTTCTTCCTGTAGTGTCCCAGGTCAGCTGCGGAAAACATCCCAAAGGAGATGGAATGCATCAAAAAATGCAGATTTTTCACCATGTTTTAGGTTTGTTAGAAGATTTAGTGAGTATTGGATCTATCTTTATAAAGAAAAGGTCCATCCCATCAGCCTGTAAACTTAAAGTAGAGCAAGTGTAATGCACTGTTTTCGGTTTCATAGGATGTGTACCTCTGTTTTTCCTTTTATTATTTAAACACATAATTTTCTCTAATCTGAAACATTACTTCACTGGCACTAAGATTCAGTTAGCTTGAACAAAATCCTTAATATGGTTGATTGATCATGTTTTATTGAAATTGAAGTCCACTTTACACAGACACTCAGAACCATTGATGTTACTTAAAGAAAGTCTAATGGTAAAGATTTTCTAATATAATGAATAAATGCATAAAGTCTGCTATGCAAGTTATTAATCTCTTATAATATCTGTTGACAGCGACCTCTACTTCAGACGAATATATACCATACTACTCTTTTAGTACACTTATCTCCTGTGAATGGTTGATTTGTAAAATGGATCTCTCGTAAACATAATCACACATAATAAAAACTACTTTTATTTGTTTAACTAGCCAACAGAAGGAAGAGAATAAAAAGTTGATTTTAAAATAAGTTGATTTAAGTAAACAAAGTCACTTGCCATACATTTAATTGAAAAAGCAAATAGTCTCAAGGTTTTCTTTCTGCTTACTGAGGTTAAGCCTAGCAACAACTTAACACCATGCAGCTGTTTGCTCAAGTCCCCATCACTCCCCCCTGTGGGATGAGGGGCAGAACAGAAAACAAAATAGATTGAAAGAAAAACTATCTACTAAGGCAGAAAAAGGAAAAATAAAAAAGAAAAAGCAGTTATAACAATATATTTCCACAACACAACTACTTACTGTCCAGTAACTGACACTCAGCAACCAATATAACAACAAGCTGACTGATGCAGCAGCAGCAGCAGCAGCAGCAGCAGCAGCAGCAGCAGCAGCAGCAGCAGCAGCAGCAGCAGCAGCAGCAGCAGCAGC
>JAOWBP010052505.1:0-12866 GCA_028571105.1 Tragopan temminckii
CTTTCTTTCTTTCTTTCTTTCTTTCTTTCTTTCTTTCTTTCTTTCTTTCTTTCTTTCTTTCTTTCTTTCTTTTTAAAGAAGCATCATAGACATGCCCTGGCTTAAGGGGGGTTTAAGACTAGGATTTTTTCAGAACTAAGCCTCCCTTTTGACTGCTTTCAAGCATTTTAAATTAACATAAAACACATAAATGTTCCCTTTCAGGGGCTTACTGCAGAGCTTTTACAGCTGTATAGAAATAAGAGGCTACTTTAGATTTGTTGCATGCTTCTTCAGTTGTTATACTGAGTGCTCTCTTTATGCCATGCTTAGGGAGTGTTTTGCTGAGATCAGCATACCCTCCTACTAAAAATTAAATTTGCCCTTATTTTTTTTCATTTATTCCTTATTTGGGATTGGAAGACTCCTGTTTGGAAACTGAAGAGTTGCTCGGCAGATCTGACTTTTCACCTTAGGGTACTGACTGCTGGCTTACATCCATTTCTTAACCATGAAGTATTGCTTTGTTCCATTTCTGGAATTGCAACAAGATATGTCTAGGTTTCCTTTTGAAATGGATAATTTGTGACAGATTTCTCACACATCCAAGCTGTCAAGAACAACCTGTTTGTCCCAGAAAGTCCTGTGCTACGTGGAAGCCATATTAAGTTTCTGATAAGTATGTTTGGTACATTCCAAATGTCACTATTATTGTTGTAAAAAAGATACCGAGTGATAAATGGGCAGATACACAGACAGACATACATGAAGTCATGTATTTTAGGTACAAAATGAGACTAATGTAGTGTTCTAAAGGGAAATTACGTGTACAAACCTCAGAGTCTTTAGATCTAGCTTATAATTTTAACTCATCGTTCATGTAGTTATTATAGTGTTCAAAGAGTACAACCTTATGCATTTAAGGAATTTATTGCCAAATCATTCTCTTCTTAAATCTGAGAAAGAAAATGGCAAGCTTTGGAAAATGTAATGAGGTTCTGTTTTACAGATCTTCTTGTAAGCTGATATAACTGACTTTAGATATACAGGCAAAATGAAGAAAATATTACTCACTTATCTAAAGTGCATCAATCTAAATCCTGCAGTTTGTACTCACTGCTCAGGTTTTACACTTTTCTCAACAAATAGTCCTACTGTTCAAAGAATAGGATATTAATAAACTCAAAGATTCTGAATACAATTCTGTTATTCCGGCAAACTCACTTCATTTCCGAGTGAGGTTTAAAATAGAAAGCTAAAACTCAATAGAATTGAGAATCTCAAAGATTTAGGAAACATAATTGAAACAGCAGTGTCATTTATGTGAGTGATGAAATTTTATTTCTCTGTTCACAAACTTTTTCATGGGATTCAGACAGTCATATGGAAGCATTCATGGAATATTAATGTATCATTTGACAGACAGTGTCTAAAAGGTGTTTGACCCTAATTTATTCTAAAACATATGCATGCTAGGTCTGTACACAAACTTTCTCTAGCTTAATGGAATACTACTTTATTTTAATACTGTTAATATGCAGCTAGCTATCTGTGTCAGTTCATGGGTGTCTTTGGAACTGGTTGGTTCACACATGTCTATCACAGGGTACAGCACAGTACTGAAGGGTCAATTTTTGGTTGTTTGAATGCCAATATTTCAGAAAGTGATTGGCTTAGAGTGGAAGCCAATGGAAGCCAAATAATCAAACAATTTTTCTGTGGCTCTCACAGTGTGTAGACAATATCTAGGTTATTTTTGTGCAATGGATACTTCGTCATCAGGAGAAATCTCAAATTAAACTAAGTTTGTATATATAGGTAGAACACAAACTAGTATTCTTCATCTTCAGGAATATTCATATAGGTTAAAAATAACAACATATGTTTCAGTCCAAGGTTTTCCTGTTTCATATTCAGTTCTTATGCAGTTTGCATCAAAACAGTTTGAATGCTTCTATTGTTTATTTACTTATTCTTCTTATTAATAAATATTACTTTGTTTTAATATCAAAACCTTATGTGTGAATGAAATCTTACCTCTAGGATAAAAATCTCTTCATAGACAGGAAAAGTCCAAAACTCTTCCATGACTATTAGACTCTCACTTTGGGATATTACAGAATCACAGAATTATTGGGGTTGGAAGGAACCTTTCAAGATCATCTTGTCCAAACTCTTGCTAAAACAGGTTTCCTCTAGCAGGTTACATGGGAAAGCATCCAGGCATGTTTTGAATATCTCCAGAGAAGGAGACTTCACCACATCTCTGGGCAGCCTATTCCAGTATTCTGTCACATTTCAAAGTAAATAAAAGTTTCCTCACGTTTATGTGGAACTTAGTGTATTCCAGTCTGTGCCCATTGCTCCTTGTTCTGTCACTGGGCACTGTTGAAGAAAGCCCTGCTCCATTCTATGGACTCTCATCCCTTTGATACTTACAAGCATTAATAAGATCCCCTCTCAGTCTTCTCTTCTACAAGCTGGACAATATCAAGTCTCTTAACCTTTCATCATACAGGATGATCTTTGTGGCCTTCCACTGGACTCACTCTAGAAGTTTCCTACATTTCTTAAACTGAGGAGCCCAGACCTTGGCACAGTGCTCCAATGTGGCCTCATCAGGGCAAAGTAGAGGGGGAGGATCATCTCCCTTGACCCCCAAGGATACCGTTGGCCTTATGGTCACCAGGGCACAGTGCTGGTTCGTGGTCAACCTGCTGTCCACCAGGACACCAAGGTCTTTCTCCACAGAGCTCCTTTCCAGCAGTCACCTCCTAATCTGTACTGGTGCACATGGTTATTCCTCCCCAGGTGTGGGACTCTACATTTGCTCTTGTTGAACCCCATGAGGTTCCTCTCTGCCTGGGTTCTACAAGCCTGTCGAAGTCTCACTGAATGGCAGCACAGATTTCTGGTGTGTCAGCCACTCCTCCCAGCTTTGTATCATCAGCATACTTGTTGAGAATGTGTTCTATCCCTTCATCCAGATCACTGATGAAAATGTTGAATAAAATCAGGCTCAGCACCAACACCTGGGAGCAGCACTAGCTCCAGGCCTCCAACTAGACTCTGCATTGCTAATCATGACCTGAGTTCTGCCAGTCAGGCAGCTCTAAATCCTCCTCGGTGTCCATTTGTCTATACCACACTTCCTAACCTTACCTAAGAGTTTAATATGGCAGACATTGTCAAAGGACATGTTGATATCAGGGTTGACAACATCCTGTGCTCTCCCCTCGTCTACCTTTTTGCTCATGACATTGTAGAAGGCTATCATACTTGTGAAGCATGATTTCCCTTTTATGAATAGATACTGTCTAGTCCTCATGACCTCCGTTTCATTTGCTTGGGTATAATGCTCAGAATAACATGTTCCACCATCTTTCCAGGAAATGGTGGCCTTTTTTGATGGAATTACAACATCAGTAGATAAAGGAAGAGCAACTGATGTCATCTACCTGGACTTGTGCAAAGCATTTAACACTGCCCCACCAGACATCCTAGTCACCAAATTCAAGAAAAGTGGATTTGATGGATGGCCCACTCACTGGATAAGGAATAGGCTGGATAATCACATGCAGAGGTTGTGGTCAATGGGACCATGTCCAAAAAGAGATCATTGATGTGTGGCACTCCTCTGGAACCAGTGCTGGAACTGGTGATATTTAACACGTTTGTAGGGGATGTGGACATTGAGATTGAGTGCACCCTCAGCAAATTTGCAGATGACACCAAGCTGAGTGGTGCACTTCACACACTAGAGGGAAGGGATGCTATTCAGCAAGACCTGGACAGAGTTGAGAGGTGGGCCTGTTGGCAATCTCATGAAGTTCAGCAAGGTCAAGTGCAAGGTCCTGCACCTGGGTTGGGGCAATCCCAAGCACAAATAAAGACTGGGCAGAGAATGGCTTGAGAGCAGCGCTGAGGAGAAGGATTTGGGAGTGTCCACTGATGAAAGAATAAACATGAGCTGGCAGTGTGTGCTTGCAGCCCAGAAGTCCAACCATAGACTGGGTTACATCAAGAGAAACATAGCCAACAGGTCAAGGGAGGTGATTCCAATCCTCTACTCTGCTCTCATGAGACCAAGCGTGGAGAGCTGTGGCTGGTGCTGGGCCCCCAGCACAAGAAGGACTTTGAGCTGTTGGAGTGTGTCCAGAGGAGGGCCACGAAGATGATAAGAGGGCTAGACCACCTCTTCTAAGGGACAGGTTGAGAGAGTTGGGGTGATTCAGTCTGGAGAAGACACCAGGTGGACCTTATAGCGGCCTTTCAGTACCTGAAGGGAGACTAAAGGAAAGCTGGGGAGGGACTTTTTTTTAATGGCGTTTAGCAACAGGTCATGTTTGGGGGAAATCCCAAGTGGCTGTGTATCTTTTCCACATTCTGTAGACTCTCATCTTCCATTTGATTTTTTCCATGGGTGCAGAACTGCTGGATATGGTTCAGAAGTGCTGTAAGCAGTTTTAAACAATATTACCAGCAAACTACATTTAAGCCTTCAAATTGTTCCAGTAATTTGCTACTTTCAATATAAAGCAAAATAGACATACTTCAATTTAAACAACTTTTAGTATCCTTTGCTGTTTTGGTGCCCTGAACTGTAGCAAATCTAATCTCAGTACTCAAGGTTTAGGTTTTACTGCCAAAGATATCTGAAATACAGCATCAGTTGACAGAGAAATCAAAACTCTTCAGGACTCACAAAGAAGAGTTTGTAATTGCTGCCTGCTGCTAATCCTATCAGCTCATGTTAGTGAAACATGCCATAGTGCTGCAGGGAAGTTGTCAGGATCTGGTTGCAGGACTCAGCCTTTAGGAGGGGATTCAAGCTAAGCTAAGGCTATACATAGCCACCCATGAGTCAAAGTACATTTATTCTAATGAGTGACAGGTCTCCAAGGGGGAACAATGTGCATGAAAAAGAACATGCCTCTTTCACTGCACTGCTATTGTTGCTTTGGTTTAACTTCTTAACCTCCTTCCTGTTAAAGCTTCATTCAGACAAAGAAAAGATACCTCTAGCTCTTTATTAAATCTCTGTTCTTGAAAAAAAGCATGAAATAATAGTTTATTCCACGTGATATGTTTAAAGCAGAGTGCATTCTTTCTCTTTACCAAACTTTTTTTTTTTCTCTCTCTATTTAGGCTTGTCCTGAAATGAATGATAGATGGAAATAGAATTAATCTTCTAAATACTTCAAAATATGTCCATTAGAATTTGATAACACCTCTATGAACATATCAATTTATACATGTATCAATGGAACATGCTAAATCTTTCAGTTACTTTGTTATTTATAATTTTACTTTCTTACTTTTTTCTGTTTGGAACTGAATCTGAGAAAGCTTGATTATCTGGACCCTGGGCTAGATGTAGTCTTAACTTGAATCATAAAAGTATTTGTATGTATGCATATGCATATACACATATTTATATATCAGCACAAACACACAGATATATATATATATAAAAGTTCATATATTTGGTATCTGATATTCTGTTATCTGGATGTGGGCATGGTCGTGAACATAATAAGCCTTCACTTGAGCTAAGCTGTGCTAGATAAAGACAGTTTTATTTCTATGGTTCATATTTTAGGAAGTATTTTTTGTATACCTTAATAATGTAGATATTTTTATATTTCTATTCTATCATTGTAATCCTTACATATCTCATCTTCCAGCTCATGCTGCATTTTACAATGCTGCTAAATAGCTATTAAATGACATAAAGTCCAAACAAAATACTCTGGGCAATATAACCAGGTGAAAATTAAATGTCACTTACTTTTATTCATTTCTTCCTCAACATATGTTCCATCCAGTCCAAGTTTTACTGCTTTGCATCTGAAGAAGACTTCATTCCTAAACTGAGCTGCTGTCTGGTGGCTGGATGCATCTGAATCAGAAATTCTTTCAAGTCTATCGCAGGCAGCATAGGCTATGCGGGAAGAGATCACAGGGCCTTTGCCTGTGGAATTTTGAAAGAAATTATAAACCATAAGCTCATCTCAATATTATAACTATTTTTCATTGATAAGGATTTTTTTTTTTCTCTTTTTCTTTCTTTTTTTTTTTTCTTTCTTTCTTGTAAGCTGTATAATTTGAATGGCATGGAACTCCACAGAAATAAACAGTCTCACTTGGAAGATAAATGACAAGGCATACTTGGAATTGTGTATACCCATCTTTTTAAAATAAAGCTATTCTACTGGAGAAGTTTTGTTTTCAGGTTCTTTTGTTTTGTTTTATTTGTAACTTTAGTAAAGAAACAACAAGTGTTTTTTCTTTTCTTTTCTTTTTTTTTTTTAATAAATACAGATTTTTCCTTTCACACCGAGACTGAGGTTTGATGAATTTATTTTGGAAATTTGGAATCAAGAAAATTATGTATGAACACTAGCTAGGGATAGATAGTGTGTTGGCAAAGATTAAATGAACTTCTTAAAACACTTCTGCTCTAGTACCTTGGTCATGACCTGTGACACACAAGTGAATGCAGAGCCAAATCTACTCAGAGCTGAAACTACAGATAGTAACATAATTCTAAGGTGCTCTCTCAAACAAGATTATTTGTGGTCTACTTCAAACTTGAACTTGGAATTTAAAGCCTGAGACATAGGTATTGTGTGGTCTTCTGTTTCAGATTGACATAGTACTACATACAGTGTAAATATGAATTGATTTACTATTACAGAAATATATTTGATTGTAATATAAAGGAGATCCAGAAAATATTACTCTTCTCCAAAATATCTTTCGTATTATACACAGTAAAACTTAAAATTGCACGAAGTTATTTGTGCTTAAACTCAGATATGCAAACAGCACCACTCCAATAGATGGATCTAATTGCATGCTTAGAAGTAAGCAAGTACACAAATCTTCACAGGGTCATGACCCAGGTTTGTATTACTCCAGTTCACAAGAGGCCAACCTCCTTGACCTTGCAAACCAAAATCCTCTTGTCACTGAGAGCTGTAAGATGACTTGCTCACCCCTCTGAGAGCTGGTATGTAAAAGCCTTCATCCAGCTCCTTTGAAGGCTTGTAGGGTGGACTGGACAAAGAGTCAGTGTCTGTTGAGTGAAAATGGGCTTTTACTAATCTGCACATCTGGGCAGCTTGAACATCTGCATGATCAAGGCAGTAAACCTCAAAGAGTGTATTTCTTGTCAAGCCAAATGAACTCACACTCATCTAAAATTTGTGGGAACACCTACCAGATAGTCAGTTTTGAAGGCTGCACAGACAATTCTATCAGTCTGGGTGAAGTTGAGCACCTAAGTAACCTGAGACTCCACAAAGTGCTTCTGAGTTCTATTTGGACTAGATTCTGTTTCTTACCATGTCATCAAAATAATTCTCTATATGTTCTTTTGTTGGATGGAAACGCAGGGAAAAAAATGAAAAAAAGAATTAAACATGCTTAAAATAAATACTCATACAAAGGGGAGTGAATTATTATAAGGCAAGCATTTTTTTTTCTACCTTATGTACTTAGCAATTATTTATTTATTTATTTATTTATTTTTATGGAAGCTTATATATTTCTAGGAAATAATCTCAGTTCTTTCAGACCACAGTTATTTTAACATTTAAATTATATTGCTTATTGTTGTACTGACAGATGTCCACCTCTAGAGAAAAGAGTAACTGAGAGTAAAATAGAAAAAAAATAAAGGAAATTATATTAGGCACAGTAATATCTCCAGGAGTAGCACCTTTAGACTGCAAGTACTTTTGCTGAAAAAAAGGTTAAGTTCAAATGCCAAACTGGAACATACTTACATGTATGCTCTCTTGAAGAAGAACGATGTTAAACAGTAAACTGAAGTAAGATATCAGATAAAGGTGTAAGGTATTACTGTAGTTGTACTTTAGTGATTAATAAAGAAATCACACAAAGAAAAGAATATATTCATATTAATGTATACATTGACACATTCATATGTATTAGAAATAAAGTATTTATAGTACTTGAGCATAAACATCTCATATAAATGTGTTTTCAACCAGAAATACACAATTCCTCTCCTTTCTACATCTTAGAAAAAGCAACAAAATAGTATCAACTGAGAAATGTATTGAGGCAGATATATACCATGTGTCAGCCTCATGTATCTCACGTACAGTCTATATTTCTGTAATACACATTTTATTGGAAAAACTAGTGAATTAGATAAACACAATATAAGGAGAAATAGATGAAAAAAAATCAAATGTAATTGTTAAAAAACAGGTACAAAATCTTCAGAAGTGTGTAATTAAAATATGCAGCCCCAGAATCTGCTGGATTATATTTATGTATATCTAAAGTATGGAAAAACAGTGGTATTACTTTGGATTTGCTCATGTAGCTTAGAGCTGAATCTGGCCCATAAAATTTAACAAGCTGCATTTTGCATAAGATGGCAATGTACTTCCATAGGCAAGTACTACATGGTATATTAATAGCACGTATATTGTAAAGAGCAGGGCAAATATGCTTTTTTGTGTTTTTGCTGCTTGCAATACTACGTTATCCACTGTACGTTTAAAGCCACATAAGTAGCTAACTTTAAGAGTGCAAATTTTTTAGACATTATTTTTTTAAAACTTTTATGGTAGAGCTCATGCAAGCTACAAGTAAATAGCTGGTAAATACTATGTTGGGGGAGATATCAGGAGCAAGGAAAGGTCCAACTTTGGAGACAATATCACTTTTATGAATACAGCTTGCAACCTCACAAGCCAAAGTTAAGAGGGAGAAGCAGAAATTTTTCTTGGCTCTCTGTGCCTCAGTCAGCAAATTCTACACTGAAAAGGACAGAATGCCTTCCAGTCTTCAATGCCTTGTAGCTTCACTCAGCCCAGTTGCTGAGAGCAAAGACCTTTGTTTTTTACACTGCTTCTCATGCACTGGCAGCTTGTATTCAAGGGCTTGGCAGTATTCCATGGCCCATGCTGGTGATCGCCTCCTCTCCTCTGCTCCCCACAGCTACAGACATGCACAGCAAAGTAAAGAGGAGGGAGAAAATGATGACATTAAGAAAGAGGTAGAGAGGAAGAAAATTGAGAAGATAGCAAGATGCAAAATGCAATGAGAGAAGGACAGTGGAAACTCATATTGTAACTGATAATAATATAACACTCCTTACGTAATTGTACACTAATATAATTGATAATAGCAACAATAGCCACAGGCTTGACTATACTGGAAGAAATGGAATGAAACTCAGACAAATGGGCTCCTGTCAGTTGACTTCCATGTTGTCTCAGAATCCATGCCAATGGGCATCTTCTAAAAATTATTGAGATCACTTGGATTTACAGTAGCAAATTTACAATCTCTACTACAAAAATTATCACTACCATAAATTAACCTTTCCTTTGCTATTTTTTCATATTCCAGTTAAAAAGAAAACAACACATCCATTGTATGTAAACATTATTTACATACAAATCCCAATGTTTTTATATGTAGATGTTTCCACAGTTGTTGTGGTCTAGGATCAGGAAGAAGATTGTTACTTATTAGTATTCACATTTATAAATTTACATGCAAAATCCATGTCTGAATTCTGTGGATCTTTACATCTGAAGCTGGTGTGGGAAAATCTTAGAATCATATAATAGATTTAATTGGGTGGGACATGTCCTGGGTGCCTCCATATGCCTCCGTGGGGCAACTACAGCTTCTCTGAACAATCTTTTCCAGGGCCTTACCACCCACTGAGTAAAACATTTCCTCCTAACATCTAAATCTCCCCTTTTTGAGTATAAAATCATTCTCCCTTGTCCTGTCACTATCAGATCATGTTGAAAGTCACTTTCCCTCCTGTTTATAAGCTCCCCTGAAGTACTAAAAGGCTGCAGTGATATCTCTCCAAACTCTTCTGTTCTCTAGGCTTAAAAAACCCAACTCTTGTAGCCTGTCTTTGTAGTGCTTTGATGCTCTCACCCTCTGATCATCATTGTGGCCGTCTTCTGGAACTAATCTAAAAGATCCAGGGATTTGCTGTGGAACAAAAATCTGGATGCAGTACTCCAAGTGGACAGAGTAAGGGGGACAATCACCTCTTTTGCCACCTCTTCTTTTTGCATCTCAGAATATAGTTCGCCTTCTGGGCTGCAAGCACACACTGCTGGCTCACATCCAGATTTTCATCCACCAGAATACCCAGGTTCTTCTCTACAGGTCTACTCTCAGTGAATTCTCCCATTCTGTAAACATATCTGGGATTGTCTCAACCCAAGTTCAGCACCTTGCTCTTGGCATTTTTGAAGTTCATGTGTGCCCACTTTTCAACCATGTCCAGGTCCCTTTTATTGTGTCAACTCTACCACTAAGATTAGTGTCATCTGCAAATTTGCTGAGGGTGCACTTGATCTCACTGTCATGATCTCTAGGTCATTGTTAAAGATGTTAAAGAGTATTGTTCTCAAGATGGACCCCTGAGGGACACCACTTGTCACTGTCCTCTACCTGAACATAGAGTCACTGACCACAACCTTCTGATTGTGACCATCCAACCAATTCCTTATTCACTGAATAGTCCACCCTTTCAATCCATCCTTCTCCATCTTAGAGATAAGGATGTGCTGTAGGACCATGTTGAAGGTTTAGCAATTAGTCCAGTTTGAAGACATAATTTGACATTTCACTTATTCTTCTCAGCAATAGGTGACAGAGATGACAAAGCAGATCCTGATACACTTTTAAAATGAACACTAATTACATCAAGACTGGAAATACAATTTTGAGTCAGAAACACTGGAATACAACCATAAAAGTGCCCTGATCACCAGATGTCCTTTATAGTTCTGATCCTTAGGTTTTACCCACAAGCTCTCAGCCTGTTCATGGATTTTCTCAGAGGCAGCTCTTGGCATTCTATCCATTTCTTAGCATAAAAGACAGCTTTCCTCCCTTCTCCCACCTTCCTGCTCTTTCTATCTCTTCTAAAAATCTTGTAGCCCTTGATTGCAGTGTACCAGTAATGTGATTCATCCCACCAGCTTTCCATGATAGTAATTTGGTCATAGTTTTCTAACTGCACTATGCTTTCCAACATCTTCTGCTTATCTTCCATGCTACATGCAGTGGTATAGAGGCACTTCAGTTGGGCTTTTGGCCATGTTATCTTATTGGAAGAGCCTTCTCTAATTCCTTTGAGACAATTTTGAAGTTTTTCTCTGCTGATTCCTAACAGTGTTCTCTGTCCCTTCTCTCTTACTCAGTAGCGTTCCCTTCTCTTCCCCTTCCCTTACCAAATCTAGTTTAAAGTTCTGCTTATCAATCCAGCCAGCTTGCTGTCTAGAACGGCCTTGTCCCACTTACCCAGTTGCATCCCATTCAACATAGCATGCCTTGTCTTTCAAAGGTGTGCCCAAGATCATAGAGCTCAAAGCTCTGAGTGTTGCACCAACCACACAGCCAACTTGTTCTCCGCCTTCTACCTGGGTCCCAATCTCCAACCAGAAGGATGTTAGAAGATATTCTGTCATATATTCTATGATTCTGTGATAGAGGAGAACACTACCTGCGCTCCCCAAACCTTCAACATCTTTCCAAAAAACGTATAGTCTCTTTTGATATTTCATATTCTCATTGTTGCAGCCTCACAGAATCACAGAATCGCCTGGGTTGGAAAGGACATCAAGGATCATGAACCTCCAACCCCTCCACCACAGGGAGGGCCACCAACCTCCACATTTAATACCAGACGAGGCTGCCCAGGGCCCCATCCAACCTGGCCTTGAACACTTCCAAGGATGGGGCATCCACAACTTCTCTGGGCAGCCTGTTCCAGCACTTTCATAGTAAAGAACTTCCCCCTGACATCCAACCTAAATCTTCCCTCCTTCAACTTAAAACCATTTCCCCTTGTCCTGCCATTATCTACCCTTGTAAAGAGTTGACTCCCCTCCTGTTTGTAGGCTCTCTTTAGGTACTGAAAGGCTGCAATGAGGTCACCCCAGAGCCTTCTTTTCTCCAGTCTGAACAAGCCCAGCTTCCTCAGCCTGTCTTTGTCGTGGAGGTGCTCCAGCCCTCTGATCATCTTTGTGGCCCTCCTCCGGACCCTCTCCAACAGCTCTCTGTCTTTCTTGTATTAGGGGCTCCAGACCTGGACACATTACTCCAGATGGGACCTCACAAGAGCAGAATAGAAAGAGACAATCACCTCCCTCTCCCTGCTGGCCACCCCTCTTTTGTTGGAGCCCATGATACCATTTGCTTTCTGAGCTGCAAGAGCATACTGTTGGCTCATGTTAAGTTTTTCAACCCTGAGGCTCTTCTTTGCAGGGTTACTCCCAAGGATTGCTCCTTCCAGTCTGTACACGTGCCTGGGATTCCTCTGGCCCACGTACAAAACCTTGCACTTTGTTGTGTTGAACCACATTAGATTCACCTGGGTCCACCTTTTTAGGTCCCTCTGAATGGCATCTCTTCCTTCAATCATGTCAACCGCACCACTCAGCTTGGTGTCATCAGCAAACTTGCTGAGGGTGCACAGAATTCCCTTATTGATGTATTGATAAAGATGTTGAAGAGCACTGGTCCCAGTACAACCCCTTGGGGGACACTGCACATTAGCAGCCTCCACCTGGGCATAGAACCATTAATTGCCACTCACTGCAGCCTTTCAACCAGTTCCTTATCCATCGGGTTGTCCACCAATCAAATCCACATCCCTCCAATTTGGAGATAAGGATGTGGTGGGGACTATGTCAAAGGCCTTGCTCATTCCAGGTAAATGACATTGGTCACCTTCCCTTTATCCACCAATGCTGTCACTCCCTCATAGAAGGCCACCAGATTGATTAGGCATGATCTTCCCATGGTGAAGTCGTGCTGGCTGTCTCGGGTCACATGCTCATTCCTTACATGAGCAGGCATGT
>JAOWBP010052506.1:0-12865 GCA_028571105.1 Tragopan temminckii
GTCAGAAATACCTCAGATCCTACAATTGGTTACAAAATACATAAGAACATTTCTAAAGCATAATTTTCATCCACTGTGGATAAGTCAGATATTTGCTTAAAATTTCTGAGTTTACCTCATTCCCTGAATGAATGCGATTCAGATCTCCCAAATTATTCATCAAGAAGTCCTGTGTTTCTGTTTTAAGTATGCATGGGTCCAATACTCTATTTAGAGTGGAATAGGGACCTTTAGCAGATTGTGAAATATGCACTGAAGTCACACTTAGGTTTTAAAGTAGAAGAGCTGATCTTTTGGTTACGGTGGGCAAAAGTACTGCCAGAATTGTTTCTTCCATCTTTTTGGTAGAAATCAGCTACGTGCTTCTCCTTGGAAGTATGGTTTTATTATTTTCCAGATTAAGATCAAAACATCAGGAACGTTTCTGTTTTTTGTGAACTCTGAAGAACCAAAAGTGTTCTACTATTAAAAATATTTTTCCCCATGTTTGGTAAGCATTTCTGTCTCCTACAATTTCCTTTTCACTCTCGTATTTGTACACCCCACATAATGGCAAGTCAACAACATGTGAGCAGCTCTGCTGAAAAATCTCTAAGGATCTTTCCAAATGTCAGTATAGCAAATATAGGATAACAATTCTTATGCCTGTCTTTCTTTTTTTTTTCAAGTCAATAATATCAGCTTCTTCAAAGGGACAGGATTTGGCCTTGTTGTAAGTCATTCTCACCGATGATCAGTCTATTGATGTTTGCTTTGTGCTCTCAGGTCAGAATGAATCAGAAACACCTCACGTATTTTCAAATCCCTGATGGACTGTCACCGTTTCCCATTTAAATGGCTATGTTTAGAGTGTTATAACCATCACAATTTGCCCTGATGGCAAAGATGGAAAACGATGCAATTTATAAGCTAGCGTGATATGCAAGTTTTCACTCACCACAAGCCAGAAAATAGCACGTGATCTTTGCATCATGTATGAGGACCAGAGAAATGAATTAGCTTGTCTGTCGAGTAAGGAACAATACTTAAAACACTTTTTTTAAAACTGGATTTCACCCCTTTTATTCTGTATATTTTATACTACTGACACATAGGTAAACATTAATATTAAAATAACTAGCCTACAAACTCCAGCTACTCCCACTCAACAATTTAAAAGACAATATCCTTGCATGTGTTAAGTTGAAATATATCTGATCTATATTCTGGTGTTAAAGCAGCTCCCTTAAGGTTTCTGGACTCTGTCATCATCGTTACCCAAGAAAGCTTAATATGACTGGTTGGCTATTAGGAAAAATTTCTTCAAAGAAAGAATGGTGAAGTATTGAAACAGATTGACCAGTGAGGTGGTGGAATCACTGTCCCTGGAGGTGTTCAAGAACTGTGGAGATGTGGCACTGAGGGATGTGATCAGTGAGCATAGTGGGGATGGGTTGGGGTTGTACTCAGTGGTCATTCCCAACCTCAATGATTCTATTATTCTATGGTCCCGTAACAGGTTAGCTCTTCAGTTTAAGAATCTTGATTTTTGTCTTACTGTTTAGAGATCTTCTATTTTTTATGTCTCTTCATGAACCTACTACTCCACATAAAAAAAAAATTAGGTACTGGGGAAGAAAGTTCCTCTATCCCACGGAGATGAAGATCTAAATTAGATTGTCAGTACTGTTTGGTCAATGGTAAAGACTGTGTAGAAAAAGAGAAGTGGAAGGAATAAATGTTAAAGAACAAGGGCGATGAAAGATTGCAGAGTTTTGAAGGTGTAGACAAGGGGGCAGAACTTAATCATGATAAGAATTCCCGGTCAACTGATGAGAAGCAAACAGCAAACTAGAAAACAGCTAGTATTTATCTGAAGCCCAATCTACAGAAACAGAAGAAATGAAAAGAACACTAGTGACAAAGAAATCCATGATTCAAACTACTCAAGAATCCAAAGATTATTCAAATAAAATCTTATTTTATTTATTATTTATTTTATGATAGCTGAAGTACAAACTGAAGGTAGTTGTGGTGATACTGGTTTCTTCCCTACCTGCCACTCTGCTGATATTTACTTGTAGATCTAGTCTAGTCAGTGAAATTTGTATTGCAAACTGTGAAAGTTGGCTCTATGAGTATTTTTATATCTTCTGTTCATTTCAGCATCTCTCTGTTACAACTGGGAGTAGCATCATTGCCATTCTGGGATACAGTAGATGAGACAATGCAGGTCCCAGGTTGATAACCGTAACTGATGAGTACGTGAGGAAAACAGACCAGAAGTTCCTGTGTAGCTTAATTAAATTATTTCTCCTATTAAAAACAGCAGAACAAAACAAGCAAACAAACAAAAAACAACAAGCAAACAAACAAAAAACAACAACCAAACAAAAAAACACCGCAACTGACAACAAAAACCCAGACACTCAAATCACAAATAAAAATAAAATTTTGCAACCCTGCCCATTGCAGGAGGGTTGAAAGACCATATAGTTTCAACTCCCTTGTGATGGGAAGGCTTAGTAAACTTGATGGTCTTTTAACTCGTCCAACGTAAGCCATTCTGTGATTCCATGGAATAAGCTACCATTCTCTAAATAACCATAAAGAAACAATGGTGGATAGACTTGGCCTTCCTTCCTCATCAAAATCCCACTGAAAGGTGGATTTCCCAGGATACCTGCCTAATCTGTGTGCAGGATGGCTTTTATTCAAGAAAATTCTGCATCCCTCTTCGGATGAAGGCTCACAGACATCATCTTCAGCTGCAGTAGCTGCTGCATGCTCTGGCTGTGCACTGAGGATGAAGAGTGAGTTCTCACCAGTCCCTCAGCAGATAAACTCAGGAAATCAGATTCAAGTGTCCTGACCTATGTACTTATCACTTGCGGTTGATTTCTTGGTCAAGGTAGTAAAGATTCAGGAAAGACAAGAATAAACAGATGGTGTGACCTCAGAAGAGGTCCACGGTGTGATTACTTCTTTTTTATTAGCACAATCAGTTGCAAAAGTGCATCAGGGCAGGAAAGACATACATATAAAGTGCATTTTAAGTCACTGTAAGTCATTTTGAGGAGGAGGAGGTAGATCGCACTGAAGCGAACATCACTAAGCAAACAACTTCCCATGTTTGAAGAATTTTGCTCTCATTCCTATCTTCTCTAATGAATATCTGACTGAAATTTAATCACACCCTATCATGAGTATCCATTCTGTATCAGTAACATTCAGAGAGTTAGAGCACTTTTGTCCAATCTATAGCAATTTATTTTTTCTTATCTCATCTGTCTCAAAAAATATTTAACTAGACATGAAGCATTCCAATTCTGTATTTACTGTGTCATATAATTGTTATTACAAATTAGGTTTTCATTCTTTGTTACAGATGTGTTTTACAATGTTTATAATGATATACAAATAAAAATCCAGTTAGATCAATACCCAAAGCATATTTTCCAGTTAACAACAGCGATATTTCTCCTTTGTTTTCTCTACCTCTGTCAGCAGATACCTGAAAAAATAATTACTCTTATATCATTGTGGAACTAAAGGAATAAATTGACTTCCAGAGCTGGAAATTTTTCAGTGAAAATGAGATTTTGAAACTATTAAATAAATAAGCTGTTGTTATTTAAAAATTAAGCTTATTCATACAAGGCTTGACAAAGCCCTGTCAATAACCTAAAATCCTAATAGCTGTCTACTACTACAAGAATATGAGGATCAGAGAAAGGTCCTGATAAATAAGAGCCTGCTTTCTTTTCCGCTGAAATGCTGTTACTCACCCGTATTTATAACATGCCATTTAATGAAGTGTGCATGTTTATAGGCTCTCTGGAAAAGTCTGATAAGGGCAGTGATTGGTGGCATGCTACGCTCCAACCGAGTTGCATTCAAACTTCTTTTTTTCCCTCTGATGCCGACTTTCAGCCAAAGAGGAGCAGAACGCTGTGCAGTTCAGCTGTGCATCCTTCAGCAGTTCAATTCTGTGCTCTCCTTGAGCCCCACGGCAGCAGGCACCAAAGGAATGCAAAGTCACGCTCTTGTGAGCTGCCCTTCGGCTTCATTATTTACTTTACACTCTTCTACCTGAATGCATCAGAAAAGATTTTTTTAAATCTCTTCCCTCCCTGCCTGCTTTTAGCAGGATCCTGCTGCGTTGCAGTGTTACTCTAATTTAAGCTAGCGGGAGAGCGTACTCAATGGTTCCACCAGGTGCTGGGCTCGAGAGGTCTCCTCATTGCCATGTTCTGAAAAGCTTCATTATTTTTCTCCCTTTTTCCAATGATCCCCACCCATTTTGCACAGCAATTCTTTAACTGCGGTCCCGGCTCAACTCAAATTCTTCCTGAAAGCATTTGTAGCCTGTTCCAGAGTTGCTTTTCAGTTACAAGGGTGGAATGGTAGTTCCAACAGCATATATGCATATATACAAGTACACAGATACATACATATATATGGCTTAGTAAAATAGGTTGTTGTAAAGGAAGTAATTAAGGACTTAGTTGTTCTTTCAAAGATTCACTATAAAACGTCACTTTCTGATGGAGCAATAGGAATTTTTCCAGAGTAAGAAATAGCCTAAATAATTATTTCACTAATGGCTGATATGGAGAACAAGAAGTAATTATCATGAATTAACTCATTATAATTTTAGCATGAGGACATTTTGGAGGCTTGGAAAGCAAACAGCATAAAACCAGTCTGAAACTTATGTCAGAGCTGCCAAACTTTGGAAAGCTGGCCCAAGAACTGAAACAAAAACCATGTTGGCATTATGCTCTGCTGATAATGTCCTTCCATCAGTTGTGTGGCCCCGAAACAACCTCATCAGACGGTCATTTGTCAAAAACAAATTTAGAGCAATCTATCACATGTAATTTACAGCCGTGGCTTGACAACATACTGCAGTTATCCCCAGCAGACACAACTGTTTACATTTTATACACATAATTGGGTCTGGTTCAGTAACATTTTTCATTGGTGTGTCTGCCAAAATTATTAAGCTATTAGTACATGCTGAATCGGTGCCAAGCAAAATATTTGCCAATAAAAATGGCCTTATCTGTATAAATGCTAAAAAAGTTTGCGTTTTTTGGTGTATGCCTGTATTTTAAAGACTCTCCTCCATCACTATATATGTAAATGCAAATGTTTAATGATGCTATAACTTGATATTGATGTAGCATATTAGATCAAGATAGCCCAGAAGTTGGATGTGGCCCATGGGATGATATCAATTTCACAGTGTTTTCTGCTGTCGCCATGGACGAGACACATGTTGTCCAGTAGCAACCACATGCAGCCAGCTCACTCCTAAATACCTTCTTAGAATGTTTTAGAGATGTTCCATCCATCATAGCCACAATGGACTTCAGAAGGAGAGGGGTCCTTAAGCTGCTCAGCCCCCAGCACACAACGCTCAGACTACACACAGTTTAGACCGTAGTTCCTACTCTGGCATCCATCCTTCTGCTCAGCTGCCCTAGCTCCACTAAATTCATATCCCAATCTTTAGCACCTACAAGGAACTGCAAAAGCTCAACTAGTAATGTATATTCTTTTTATTCTTTTTGCACACAATTTTGGAAGTCTTAATCTGCATTCATTTAGTGACTGGCCATGGAGTTCAACAGAAAAATGAGCAATGCTATTTCTGTGTTTGACTTTATTCTGTACTACCTGTGGCTTCAATCAGTTCAAGAAAATGCTTTCTCAAAGCCACTTACCCACACTTCCCAACTGAAGAGGAGATATGCTATGTTATTTAAAAATACTTCTTTTTAAATCTTGTGGAGAGGAAAACAGTTTGTAAGTGGCAGCTCTTGAGAAGAATTTTCTCCCATCTTCTCAGGAAATAAATGGGTGGTTTGCTGTAACATTCTAACTTTTCTTATCCAGAGCCTCAAAAAGCGAGTTCCATCAATGCTACAACTACCCAGGCTTTTTTCATTCCCTCAGCCCATGGGAAGCACAGAACAACCTGAACTCCCACAAACTTAAAAAGGAGCTGATATGGCTTCAATTTATGGTGAACGGGGCTGGTTGTTAAGTATTGAGCCTCCTGTGAGGTTAAAGAGCAATGCTGGGATAAAGAAGAAAGGAACAAGAGCTTTACTGTTCAATGTGATTTAACTTCAAAGACAGACATATGTATTTATTTTGATTAGAAGGTATGTAATCAACGTAAGAAAGGTGGACTTTAGAGCCTGCAAATCTGTCTCACCTAACGATAACATCAGACCTCAGTCCAAATAATAAAAAGGGTGCAAATCTTCCATCCACATTAAAATGTCTGCAGTGTAGCTATTTACATAGAAGTGCCTAAATTAGGGCTTTACAGGTGCACTTCATCTTATCTTAATGCACATGTATAAAAAGGATCACCTAAATCGCTCAGTAGATGTGTTTCTTTCCCTTCAATGACTGTCTATGAAATCCAGGGTGACATTCAAAATGTGGATGGCTGCACTGTGGAGAGCAAAAAAAAAAATCACAAGGTAAATTCTGCCTCAATGAATTACAAAGCGCTTTGTGGAATCTGCTGAATTCTTCACGTCCCAAAACTTGGGATGGGTCTTGCAAACATTCAGTAAGCCCACAAGAGTTATTCAAAGGCTGTGGAAATCATTTTACTATTTGATTAAACTGAAAAAACATATTCAGTGTAACATCTCCAGATAACGTGTTTCCCTAGGATAAATGCACAGATGTCAAGACTTCAAAAACAAGTTTAATTCCCCTGTGATACGAAAGAGCACACTGAGAAATGCACAGGTTTTCATATTGTCACATTATAGTATTTTTACTGTGTTTTGTTTGTTTTTATTCTCCTTTTTAAGATAATCCACAATCCTCATTTCCCACTCTTTGGATGGCATTCCCTCAAAGGCATCAGCATGAAAGGACAAGAAGTCAGCTTTAATCTCACCTTCTCTGAATTTGAAATCAGGCCTTTATCTTAATGTTCTCAAGTTGTGTGTCCTGCTATGATTAATACACCCATTAGCTGTAACTTACTTATAGGTTTTTTCAATCAATCAACATGCACCTCCCATCAAGGAGCCTTGAGGTTAATTTTAAATGATTTTCCATACGGTAACCAAGAAACTGCATTCCTGCAGTGCTGACTGGGTGGCTGCATGGTGTACTGCCATGCCCTTTGTCCTGGGGAAGACAGAGAAAACACAAGATTCATACCTGCATTGCCTTTGGGCAACATAGTCTTCAGCTTCAACTCACGCAACATGGCTAATGTGTCTAGATAAAAATATAGCTTGTCTGGGTGTTCCTCCTTTAATTGGCTGAGGGTGGCTTCCTCATCAAGGCCCATGAATGTCCTCTAGAGCTGTCTGTATCCAGTTGAAGCCCAGGGGAATTTAGGAAATAGGATTAATCTCAGCAGACAGCTGCCCCTTGCTAGTTTCCTAAATTCCCTTGATGTATAGACAATGGACAGAAAGTTACACTTTCATGTGCAATTTAGCCAGTCTGTTTGATATGGTCACTAAGGATGAGATTAATTGGCCATTTAATGCCTTTTTCTTTCTGAAGTTTATAAGAGACACTCAGTAATTTTTTTAGGTGAGATACAGAAATACTGCCTGTAGTGGGCTTAAGCAGGGTGACTCCACGCTGTAACTCTTCCATTCATTATATTACTGCATTGTGAAAATGAAAATCCATTATTTCTCATCAGTAATGGCTTATATAAATCCCTTTAAAAAATAAGGGTTATAAAAGTTCTATGAAAAAAAAAAAAAAAAAAAAAAGCAACATAAGACTTTTCCACTGGGAAGGACTTCTCTGGTGTGTTCTCTACTATGTGTTACATCCTACTTTGGTTGCTCCATTGCAGAGGGCTACACAGTTCTTTCAAAGAAGACAACACTCTCCTTGTGAAGGACTACAACCCCTTACTGCTTCCCCCCTTTCACCCTTGCAACTTCTGACCACGAAAGGAGTAACTCTAAGAAGGGAACTGCCTTTATTCTATTATTTTTTAAGCATCAAAGAACAAAACCTCCCCATCTGCTCTCGTGCAACCAAGTTTCTATTCTCTGGCGCCAATATAGCTGCTTATTTCCCTCCAGTTATGCAAAGTGGGGTACGGATGGTCGTGCCAACCTGGTGCGAGACACACACACATCTCTATTGCATCAGCAGAGATACCCTCAGCTCTTAATTTCTGTGCAAAATTCAGCATTTTGCTCCATGAGCAGCTTCTCTGGACCATGTTGAGCATGGTGGTAGAAAAACCAACAGCAAAATTATTTCATTTGATTTTTTTTTTTTTTTTTCCCCGCAGAAATATATGCTCAGGGCTTTTTATTTTTATTTTTATTTTTTAACAGCCAGCAATCAGGAGGTGGCAACTAATCCCAAGGGATAACTCCACGCGTCAGCATTGACTCCAGCTCTTGGTAGGACTGATAAGGGAAACTGAATATCAGAGAACCTGGAGCCAGTGATAATCTGATAATGAGGGTTACTTATTAGGTGCTTTTCTATGTGTTTTCTTTGATTTAGAGTCCAGGCCCTAAATATCAATTTGTTCACATTATCAGCCAAACAACTTGCAAGGCCTCTCAGAAACCAGGCAAGCAAACACTTCCAGCAGCCACCACAACACTTATTTGTCTGGCCTGAGCTCATTTGTGTGCAGTACATTCTGGCGACAAGCCTGTGAAAAGTCACCTTCAGCTTCCACACAAAGCCAGACGTTAAATGGACTCAGAAGGTACTGCACATCCACTGTGCTTGATGATTACCAGAGGCCTCTGCTCTCCTGACAAATTAGGCCTGAAATATTATGACAGACACCGCTGGAGACCAAACAAGAGCTGAGTATTTGAGTATCAAACTGTGGGGCCATCAGTGATTAGGTCATTTTACAGTTGGAAGTGGTGAGATAGGCATTTAACTTCAGACGTCAGCTGGAAAATGACCTCAGTTTTCTTATCAGTAAAATAGGTCTAATTCTATTTGCCTTCCTCCAGTGGAGCACGATGCATTCAGTTTACTAATGGTTTTAGGTGCTCCAGGCTTCTTAGGAAATGTGAAATACTCCAGCAGTGATGAAGAAGATGTAGGCACAGGTGCACTCTGCATTATGCAGTATACAAGCTATCCACATAGGATACCAATGCCAGTCTAGAAGGGAAAACACACACACAAACACACGCACACAAAAACAACAAAATACAAATAACCACAAGTCCTGAATAGATATTTTTCTGAATTAGGAAAGAATTTCAAGTCAGGCAACAAATAAAATCTTGACCATGCATTATCAAACTCCCAAGGAATATTTCATGAGAATGAAATTGTTGAAGTTATACCCCTTCACGCAATTATAAATGTCTTCATTATTTATGTAATATTCTGCCCTACCTAAAGCTTTCATTTGCATGTGTCATTATTCACTTAATCAGTGACTCTCTTCAGCACGTGTTGTACAGCACTCCCAGCACAGGTCCATTTCAATAAGGGATGTAACCACGCAGGACTCTTCACTTGCCCCTGTTGAACCTCGTAAGGTTCCTCTCTGCCCAACTCTCCATCCAGCCTGTCAGGGTGTCTTAGATTCTTAGCTTTAAGGATGAAGATAACTTTGGCTCAGAAAAATAAAATTAGCTATTATTAGAAAGCGCCAGGTTTAAAATTTAAACAAGAAATAAACTCTTAAAAGAACGTAAGGACATAAGACTTCGTCTTATGATGAATCACACAGTCACCAGGAAAGCTAAGCAATTTCAGTTCTTTCCTTCCAGAATATAGTTACAGACCTGTACTCATTATTAATTACTAAGTCGAGCCTTTGATTGTTTGTGGTTTGAGGAGCTACTGTAGTTCCTAGTTGCATAGAGTAATTTAGGCTGGAGGGATCCTTTGGAGGCCATCCAGTCTAACCTCCTGATTGTGGCAGGGCTAAATTTAATGTTGGATACAATTGGGGAATTAGATTATGTTACTCAGGATCATAGACAAACCAGTTCTGTCTATCTCCAGTGATGGAAATACCTCTCATGTCCATGTTCTAACCTCACTGTGAGCATTATTTCTCTAATCTAAAACAAAATTTTCCTGTTGCAATGCGGATGAGGTCAAACCTGGGCAAGTTTCAATTTACCTCCTTAAAAGTCTTCCTCTATAACATGAGTTGCAAGTCTCCCTCTGACCACAGTACTCACTTGCAAAATAGAAATACTATTTCCTAATAGGTACTCTTTTCTTCATTGTTCCCTATGTATAACAAAAGTACTTGGGGATAGGAATTTGTGCAAGAGGTCCCCAGTATAACTCACGGTATCAACAAATTCCGTACTAGAAATATTAAGTGATCATGGTGATGAGATATATACAACAGAAACATTTTTAGGTGCTTCTGTTTGCAAGAAATTTGGCTATTTGAAACCTTCAGAAAGTTGAAAGTACCTTCAAATATGCAATATCCTGTTTGAGTTTTAAGAGAAGGTTTTGGGTACATTTTTAGTAAAAATCTGTTTCCCTGTCAGATAAAAGCCCCTCAGAAATCACTCAAATGCCACACACAAAGCACTTCAGAATCATTAACTGGTGTGCAATGTTGATTTCACACAACAAATTTGATTGAAAACAGAAGTTTATCAGTGAAATGCTGAAATAGCCTTGAATATGGGGAAGTGAATGAGTGTAATTGCTGATGGGTTCTTTTTATTATCAAGGAGTCTTGATTATAGCTTCATAGACTTAAATTATGGCAAATCTAGGACAAGATCAATTTAATATCTAAGCAAATATTTATATGAAGCTGGAGATTGGCATATATTGATCTGTTCATAAGGAGCATAATTCTGTCTTTCCATTACGTACTTCCACAACAGCAAGAAGCTGCAAGACATGAATAAAAAGAAAATACAGCTTGGGAAGTTGGAGTGTTCATCCCAGTCAAACAGAGCTATAAGCCGAAGCCAGTGGAGAAGGACCACCCTTTAGATGAAAATCAATGTATGGTAGATATATTGATAACCAGTTCATGTAATTAGTTAGGAATCCTTCTTGAAGGAATAGAAAGCATTCAGAGTATCTATCAGACTCTATTTTGTCAAACTGGCAACTATCCATGGGCAACACCACCCAGGGCAGAGCATCAGCTGCAACATCCCTATTGTCCCAGCATTCATGAGAGGTCACCCTGATATCAAGTAGAAGAGCATTTCTAACTTGTGAGACGAAGAAGGATCCTTGTGAAATGATGACCCTCCCAACAAAGGCTGCTTTTGTTGGAAGCAAAGGCGGGTGTGGGGGTAGGGAAGAGAATAAGTCGGATTACCTTTTGTTACTTTTGACAGCTGAAAAGGCCCGGGTGAATAATTACCCTTAAAACTAACAAACAAGGAGAAAGAAAAAAATACAGAAAAAGAGAAAGAAAAAAAAAAAAACCCTTGACCCCTCCCCATACACAATAGCTCATCTGAAGTGAAAACAAAATAAAAATAACTTGTAGGGGGGAAAAAATCCTCAATTTGAATTTTCTTTCTGCTTTTGGTGAGGGTATATGTACAGATACACATACAACTGGAAGGCTCCCACTAGGTTTGGTCCACTCAGCAGCAAGCCCTACACAAAATGCCATAACAATCAAGGGAAAGTACAGCAGCAAAAAGCACACCCTCAGTAGAATGCTGCATTGTTTTAGTCACAAAAGAATGATTCCTGGTGAGCAGCAGTTATCATCTGTTTTGCATACTCTTTATTTTGCTCTTAATTGGCATTATGTGAAAACTTATCTAGAAGGCCATGGGAACCAAAAGGCATCCCTCGTCCCCTCCCTCTTTGAACAAACAAATCCCAATTAAAGCATAATTATCTCTCTTGCTCTTAGCACTCTCAGCTAGCAGATAGATACAAGGAGGAGAAACATTATTAGTGTGGGAGCAGCTACCTTCTCTTATGAAAATTCTTGAAAAGATCATAAAGAAAACAAAGGGCATACAAGTGGACCAGGTTTGGGTGAACTAAAGAGGAGTGGTCCTTTTTTATTTTTGAAATGTGTGATCTGCATGTCCGGATGATTTTCTAAAATCTTTTCTAAGTTATTTTCTAAAATCTTTCATTTCAGAGTAACTGACCTAAGACTCAAAATGCACTTGTGGAGTTTGGATGAAAGCCTAGAAAAAAATGAAGACAATGGGCAGAAAAGGGAAAAAAGACACAGGTGTCCTTCCTGAAAGCCTAAATTCTTCCAGAAATCCATAAACATGACAGTTCCACTACAGTTCCTCCTGTGTGATGATGGAAAAATATCCCAAGGGAAATAAAAAATATCATTTTTTAATTGGTACCTAGTGCTCACTTCCCCAAACCATATCCTGCTGCTGAATATTGCATACCTACAGCCACTTCAAAAATTTCTGCAACTCCTTCATCCACATGTACATTCAGCAATTGGAGATGGCTATAACTTGGAGAGGGTTTCAATGACATCATCCTTAGGCTTTTTCTTTTTTTTTTCCCTGTTGTTGGATTATTATTTTTTTAATGCACTCTTTGAAGTGTCCTTGGGGAATGAACACTCACGGCTGATCCCAGTTACATGTGTGCCGGACTGCTACAGACTTCAAAGATAGCTCTGCATACCTTCCATATCAGAGTTTATCCCTAAGTTAGCAAACATTTGCACTCCACTCATCCTGTCTCATCAGCAGCTACTAAGAATATGCATGTGTCAGGAAACATCATGCATTTTATCACTTCAGCAAGTCATGCCATCATGAAGCGATATGTGTCCCAGTTGTATCTCTTGGATGTAGCTATAGGCTTCACAGAACTGAGCAAGAAAATTACCTCTCCTCTCCTCTCCTCTCCTCTCCTCTCCTCTCCTCTCCTCTCCTCTCCTCTC
>JAOWBP010052507.1:0-12865 GCA_028571105.1 Tragopan temminckii
TCTCGTAGGCATCTATTGGGAGCTGGCTCTGGTGTCAGACTCACAGGATATTGGATTTCCAACTGGGGCAGCTGCATGGGAACTGTGGCTCTGCTAATAACATGGTGTGCCCCATCCCTGCCCATCCCGGGAGGAGGGAGTTGAAAACAAGGAAGGATTAAGAAAAGCCATTGCTTTACTGTAGTGTGCCCTGGATTGCTTTAGTTCAGTTGTTTGTTTTGTTTTTTTTTTTTTTTTTCCAAAGGAGTTGAGATGGGTACATTTGTACATTTTTGAGTGATCTCAAATTTTGAGTGCAGCCGTGCTGTGCTGTGCTGTGCTGTGCAGGGAGAGGCTCAGCATGGAGCTCGTGTAGTGCAACAGCTGAGATTCAGCATCCCCAGTGCAGGAGACATTGCAGCTGGTGCAGTTGTTTTCAGCACCCAGCATGCACACGCACAGGAGGGGAAAGTCAGCACCATCTGCAGATAGCCATGTTGGCGGACAGGTTTCCTGCTCAATACACATTTTTGGTAATAAAAAGATAAATGCAGCCTTTCGTGTCTGAGCTTTTCCTTTGGGAGGGGTGTCGGGGCCGGAGGACATGGGGATCTGCTGTCTTTCAGTGTCACTTCAGCAATCAAAGCCTCCCCAGCTCTTGCTTTAAATGCTGAGGTCTCTGGCTGGTGGCAATGCAAAGCCCTGTCTCCCCACTCGTGGCCAGCCGCTCCTGCTAATTACCGAGCTGCTGCTCTCCTCAAACCGTGCCTGCGTCAGAAGCCCAGCATCAAGGGGAGCCGGTGTGAGTCAGACTGGAAAGCCCTGAAAAACACCATACAGGGCCTGGGCGCTGCTGGGGCTGAGTGGATCTGTGGTGCCCTCCTGCCAGCCGCAGGCAGGGCACATCGGAGCACGAGTCCTGCTGCTCCTGAGCTGCTGCTGCAGCCCAGGTCGGTGCTGCTGCCCACAGTGCCCATCCCCTGGATCCAGTGCTGCTTTGGCACTTCTCGCTGCCCTGCAGCTCCTTTGTCCATGTGGATGTTGGGTGCCTCGTCGTCCTTTGGAGCTCCCCATGGGATGCAGATCACCCGCCCTGCAGATTCCATCTCAG
Organism: Tragopan temminckii; assembly: GCA_028571105.1. NCBI lineage: Eukaryota > Metazoa > Chordata > Aves > Galliformes > Phasianidae > Tragopan > Tragopan temminckii. Next base: position 1,091 of record JAOWBP010052507.1, read on the forward strand.
GTTTGCAGAGAAGCAACAACCACAGGGACGTGCAGAACACAGCATGACCAGTCCCCAGGGGAAGGAAAGGGCTGAGGCACATCCCATCCCCCACCCAAAGCCCAAAGCCCTTGCCTGGGGTCCTCCAGGGGCTGGCTGCAGCCCGAGGTCCCTCCCAGGTCCCACCCGGCACGGTGACAGTGGTGGCAGCGGGAGCGGCGGTGCTCAGCCGGCACCTGGCGCTGCTGCTGCTCGGAGCCTGGCGTCATTGAAATGCAGACAGCGAGGGCTGCACGACAAAGCGGGCGGCGGGCGTCCCTGTAAGCTGGCCTTGCATGCCACCTACGGTTCTTTCGGTGGAGGTGATGCGTGCTCTTTGTTTGACGGAGGAGCGGTTTATTTGCAGTCAGGCTGAGGCATCAGTGGCAGACAGAGATTCCCCAGCGGCTGTCTCTTTATCTGGAGTAAAACTCCAATATAAAACCCATAATAGGCAGCGCTGGCGCCTGGCCACAGCTCAGCTGTGCTGAAGGGCTGCACGCAGTGCCCCGCTCATGGTGGGCATGGAGCTGGTGCACATCTGGCAGAAAGCAGCTGTAATAAGGAATGGTTAAGAAATGAGCCACATGCTATTAAGATGCGCTGTGGGAAGTAAGAGGGGTCTCGTATGGCAGCGCAGGCCAAGGAGACCGTGTAACTGATGAAGAGCTGTGCTCTGAAGCTGCCACTGCGTGGCTGCTGCACACTGGGCTCTTGGATCCAGCAGGCAGCCGGCCCCAGCGCCTTGCAGCTGCTCCAGCCCCAGCCCTGAGATGCCTCCTCCTCCTCCCAGAGGTGAGTTTGAGCTTCAGAGTCCAAACCCAGCTTTCAATTTGAGACAGCTTTGGGTTTCCTGTGTCCAGATTTGGGTTTGCACTTTTTCTTGAGAGGAAGAGGAACAGCACCTGGGTGGTTAAGCCCAGGCCCTGACACGTCCCTGCCAGGTTGGTGAGACCTCACTCTGCAGATGTCCACAGGGTGGGGGCATCTCGGAGTCCTGCTGTCCCAGCCCTGGGCTTTGTGGGGCAGGGGCTGTAGGATGGAGCTCTGGCAGGTGGGATGAGTGGCCACATCCAGCATCACGTGGCATGGGGAGGTAACAGCAAGCAGCAAAGAGGATGGGAGAGACAAATGTCTGTGCCCTTTGTGCCAGCACTAATGGGGGAGGATGTGCTCGAAATGCTAACGGCGTGGTCACTGCTGGAGCGGCAATATGGAGCTGATGGAGCTGAGCTGATGGGGCTGAGTGCAGGTCACAGCCAGGGGAGCCAGCCGAGTTTGTCTGATAGTGTCTCACCTTTGAAGCTCTGTGTGAAGATGCAGTGACTTGGAAATGTGCACCGTGGAGCCTGAGCTTCATCAACCAGACTGCTTCTGCCTCATTGCATTTAAAGAGAATGGCATCTCGATGCCAGAGAGGAGCAGTGCTGGTACCCCAGCTGGGGCTAATGACTGAGATGAGTGCTGTTTTATCTGAGAATTCTTCCCCTAAATATGGGGAGAGTGCTTCCAAGAAACCTTCCTTTTTGGGGATGCAGGGCACACGATGGATGCTGTGGCAGACACAGTATCTATCAGAACCCCATCGTGACGTACCTGGAGGTGAAGAGCAGCCACCTCCAGAGGCGACCTCAGCCCAGGACCTTTCCAAAACACACAGCCCAGTGCCTGGCATGAGGGGCTGGCAGGCAGGGGCTGTTCACGCTGTGCTGTGCCACCACCTAGCATCGCACTGCAGCCAGGAGGTGACACCCCTGCGGTGCCCCTGCTCCTGCCTCTCAAATCCAAACGCGAGGTTGCCTTGGAGACGGTGGGACACGATCAGTCCCCGTGGCTCTGATGGCTCCGAGATGCAAACTCGTGCCTCACAGGGAGCCCTGGTACAATGGCAGCATAGCACACGATACCACACGTATACCAAAGCTTAGCCCACACTGTGCTGCCCTGCTGCATCCCTGGGGCTGGCAGCCCATCACCCAGTGAGATGCTGCATGCAGTCCGATTCCTGTGGGCTCCTGTGTGTGAATCCACCTGCTCCGAGCATGGGGTGCCCCGTGCAGCTCTGTACCCGCTGTGGGCGAGCAGAGCCCTTCAGTGCCAGCACTGGGGCTGCTGGTGATGGGAAGCTGCCCACGCCTGCTGCTGAGCCCCGGAGCCCCCGGAGCCCGCTGTCCTGCGCTGGAGATTTAAGCTCAAACAATAAGGGTAATGGACAGGAAATTAGAGATAAGTAGGTGGTTTGACAGGATTAGGGATAAGCAAAAGAAACATAATTATGTGATAGCTGCTATCGGACAAGGGCTCCTATGAAAGGGAATGTAAATGACCTAAAAAAAGCACTACACCAGATCAAACAGCCACACTTTGCAGATAACAGCCCAAAAACACAGCGTATAAATATTTATCACAAATGAATTCTCCAAACACTCCCTGCTCACAATCACGTTAACAATAGATGGGACTGAGGATAATAAAGGTTTCACAATCCTTTTTTTCCCTCCCCGGGGCTTTCATGCCCGTCCAGCTGTGCGGATGGGTGTGAGATAGGAAGAGGGGTGAGCACCCAGATGGGTGCTGTGGGTGCTGTGGGTGCTGTGGGTGCTGTCCCCCCACGGCATTCAGGGTCCCACGCCAGCAACAGTGAGTGGCCAGCAGCCCTGGGAACAGCCCGGCCCTCCGGTGAGCTTCTCTGCTTGTTGTTATTTATTTGTCAAGAGGGAACACAAAGCCTCCATAACCTGCGCTTGCAAATTACTGAAGCCCAGGAAATGAAAACTCCACGGCAGCATTAATTGGAGGGCTTTTTAATTAAAATCAGCTTGTTTCCCGATCAAAGATTAAAGGAAGGAAGAGGGCTGAAAAAAAAATATAATAAAACAACTCCCTCTCTGCCCCTCTCTGGCATTCATGAGGTGCGGGCTGAGCGCCCTGCGTCATCCCCGCTGCTTTGCTCTCATACCTCTTGACTTTTTCCCCACTAATGTCTTTTTTTGTCTCCTCTTTCTACCTGACCTCATCCTCAGCTGCTTTCTCTCTGCCTGTTGGGTTGAGCCTGGACAGCCCTTGCTGGGCTCACTGTTTGGGAGCTGTTCCCCCAACCCATCCCTGTCCCCATGAGTGCCCCTGCATGGTGAGCAGAAGCTCCCTCACACAAGGAAGGGTTATTCTGCTCTGGACTTCTTGGTTTGAGAATTAAATTCTGGCACAGAACTTACTGGTGCCTAAGGATTTAGCTGCTGTGACTAAATGGTATTTGATGAGGCTAAACAGAGTGCAGTGTTAATGAAGCCGTGGATTTGTTGCTTCGAAGGACTGACGTCCCCACGGCTGCTGACAGCTGTGGGGGAGGAAAAATCAGAATGAAATCAGGAAATTATTTAAGGAAAATATGTGAATTTACTAAAAAGCATTATTTCAGCTCCAGTCCCAGAATAGCCACCAAGGACATCACAACCCCAACACCAGGTATGTAGGGCTTAGAGCTGGCTCCAGGGATGGCAGCCCTCAGCACGTGCTGCCCACAGAGAGAGCCTAAGGAGGACCCAGCTCCAGCAGTAGAGGGGCAACAACGATAAGAAATTGAGTTGAGGGGGAATTAGTGTCAGTCAGCATGGTTTATAGAAATAGATCTTGCCAAACAAACCCGATTTTGCTTGGTAATGAGATTAGGGTTGCAGCGGCGGAGGCAGCGTGTGGCTGCAGCATGGGGCTGCTGGCTCCTGTGCACCCCAGCACCCCCAGACCACTAACATGGCCCTGGGGGCACCCATGGGACGAGGAAGGGCAGGGGGCTGCAGCACTGGTGATGCTGGAGTGGGGGATGTGGTGACCCTGTGAGCCCCATCCTGCCCACTGCCTCCAGTTCTGCTGCCGGGGCTCTGGAAAGCTGCTAGAAAATGGAAAGGGTCCAGAGAAGAGCCACAGAAATGGCTGAAAAAATACCTTTGTTGTGCAAGTACCTATTAGTGCATGAGCGTGGGTTTAGGGAGATTAGAGGGGATGCTAAAACTACTTTTCCAGTGGGTGAAGGAGTAAGGGAAGTGCTGAGCAGAGACTGAGTGTGGACAAGGTCACACTGAAAATAACGCTCCCTTCTGGATGGGAAGGGGCCCTCTCACTATCCCATGGAGTTCCCTTCTGTTCCAAATCTCTCCGCAGCCAAGATGTTTCCACAGACATTCCAGCTGCATGGAGTGAAGGGGAAAGGTCTGGACATGGGGCAGAAGCACCCCAGCACCATGGGATGGGAGGTGGTGGCACAGGGAGCTGTGGCCAATTGAGGTGCTGCTGCATTCATGGGGTCCCTCTGCTCCCTGCTGCTTTGTCCCCTCTGTGTTGGGCACCTCCCTGCCTTCTGCACCATGCGAAAGTCATGAGACAAATCCCCCGGCCAGTATGTCCAAAGTCCCATTTACCTTAAATACTGAAGATGTGCAGAACTCGCTGAGCTCTGATTCCCATTGGAAGCCAACCAGCGCTCCAGACCTCCCCTGTGCAGGATGCTGCATGTGGCCAGGGGTCCCCATGAGCCCCACAGCCCAACCCAGCCCCCGGCAGCACAACCCTGAGCCCGTCCCACCGTCACGGAGAGGGGAGCAGGGCAGGATGTGGGGATCTCCTGGTAACTGCCAGGAACCGGAGCTCTTCTCCCCATCAGAGATATTCCTTATGTGCACGAGATGCAGGCTGAATATGAGAAACACATTGATTGAGGTTTCGCAGCTACTGAACGCAGTAGATATGTATCAGTTACACCACAGCCCAAACCTGTATCAATGTGTTTCTAATAATCAGCTGGCATCTCATTAACATAAATAACTGTCTTCTCCCATTTGGGAGAGCGGCTCCGCGGCTTGCTAACTGCACATTACCCAAATGCCAATTGCTTATTAGGACAATCTTTCTGCAGGTTTAACTCCCAGGGAATGGTGGTGTAATAAGACATCACTTGTTACATAGTTGTTAGACCTTGGTAAATATGTTTCTAATCAGCAATTAGTACTTAATTAACGCACTGAAAATATCATTTTCAATCTAAATGAAGCTTTTACAGGAAATCTGGAGAGCGGGGTGGGAAGATGCGAGCGAGCGGTGTGTGGGCAATGAGCAGAAATCAGGACAGGTTGGAAAGAGGTGTTTGCCCCGTGCCTGGGGTGGGTCTCTGCTCTCATGTCAATGCAGCTCCAGGAAGGGGCTGGGCTGGCTGGGTGCCTCCGGGTGCTGCTGCCATCCCACGGTGCAGCCAGCTGCCAGCCACACGTGCTCAGGTGGGTGGCTTCACGTGCTCCTCAGATGCCTCACGTGAAAACAGCGCCGTGATGTGTTTCCATTCTCCTCCAAGGAAGTTTCTGCACCCCTGCCACCATCCTGCCTTCCCTCTATCAACATATTCCTGTTAGGCTTTGCTCCCCGTTTTGCTTGCTGCAGTTTAACCTCCTTTGCCCTCGCTTCCCTCTTTTCCTAAGGACGGACACAGGGATGGGAATAGGACGGGGCTGTGTGCCACCAGCTCGGTGGGATGGGGACAGAGCAGCCATCCCCACACCACTGCGATGTGGCACACGGGGCTGCGGCCCCTGCAGGCTGTCCTGCAGTGCTGGCACACACACAGGTGTAGGGATTCAGGGCTTTAATCTGCAGCGCCGCGTGTTTGTCCTTTCATTTCTCAAGTGGTTCGGAGGAAATCTGTGCTCAGCAGCGGGATCGTTAATGCAGAGCAAACAATGGGCTCTTTAGGTCCTTTCCAGCTAATCATCATTGATACAGGCTGACCTTTCTGTCCCTCTCCTAATCCCCAAATCTGGATTCTGCTTTGCATTAAGCCACCTCAAAGGAAAGGTATCAGGAGATAAACCCTCACTGCTGCAGGAGCAGGGCTGCAGGCCACACCACGCCTCACAGCACGGGCTGTCAGGGGCAGACCCTTCTGCTCCCTCTCCAAAAACCTCCCATCACCGCCCTGCTATGGGCAAGGACAGATCCTCCTGCTGGGCTGCACGAAGTCTGGCAGCGGGTGAGGCCGAGGAGCTTCTGGGTCAGGGTGTGTTAAGCTGAGCCTGACAGCTTCTTCTTCCTTGACACCAAATTCGCTAAAAAATACAGCTGTGATGTGAAATAAAGGCATTTGTGAGTGTGAATTAAATTCTGGTAGTTCTTACCCTGTTGGATGTGACAGAAATGTTCAAACAACCAAAATGTTTTGAAATGCAATACTGGAAGGGTTTTGTTCCTCCATGTTAAATCACTGGTTTTATTTCAAATAAATGGCCCAGATTTTAAAGAGGAAAAAGAGTAAAGTAATTTTGCAGCGAGCAAAATCTGTGGCACCGTGTACAAACAGGACAGCAGGGATATGCTTGTCTGTTTAAGTCTTGTTTTCCTGGGATAAACATGTGCAAGAAATGCAGAGATCATGCAGAGGTCATCCACCCATCCATCCTTCATCCATCCATCCTTCATCCATCCACACATCCTTTCTTCCATCCATCCATCCATCCATCCTCCCATTTTTGCTCCCTCCCTCCCATCCTTCCCCCACCTGGAGGCACTCCCCAACCTTTCCCATTCAGGCCTGATGAGGAGGTGGCATAACAATCTTAATTAATTGACGTAATTAAGTTCACAGCTGGTAGAAAGCTGGATTTCACAGCAGCTGGGCTGTCCATGAGGGAGGCAATAAAAGCGTCAGTAACCAGAAGGAGTGCCAAGTGAGCAGGGTGGAGCTGGGGCAGCTGAAGGTGTGTAGGGCTGTGAATGCAGGTAGGGTTGGTGGTGGTTTTTTCTGTGGTCCCTGCTCTGGGTGCAGCTGTAAGGTGGCTGTGCCTTTGCCAGGCTCCCGTTCCCCATGCTAGCCTTCCTGAAGGGCCCTGCCTGAGGAGAAGGCTTTTTTAGTTATGTGCATATGTTTTTATTGTTTTTTTTTCTTCCCCCCACTCTTCCACCACACTCCCACATGGTTTTCCTCATTTTTTCAGCTCCGAAATAGTGACAGCCATCTGTTTCCCTGGTGCAGCACAGGCCCTGTCAGTGGGTAATGCTGAAATGAGTGACTGGAGTGGGCAGGATGTGCCAGCACATGGCTGCCTGCCGCCTGCCTTCCCCAAGCACAGGGACAGCTGCTCCCTCCCTTGAATGGCTGGAGAGTGATTTTCCATTCTCTTTTGCTGAAACTGGTCCTTGATGGACTCATCCCTCATTTCACTGCGTCCCGAGTGTGCTGCTTGGATACTGCTTTAGCAGTCCAAAGGAGAGCACAGCCAAAGTGTGAAGTGGCACCGAAGTCAGTTTGGTGCAGCCCTGCCAGTCCCCCTGTGGTGCCCTGACCTGTGCTGGCAGAGCTGTGGGCAAACGGCACTGGTCCCCTCTATGACCAAAGCTCACTCTGCCTTTCCCAGTCCCAGCTGGGTCTGCCCAAAGCCCAGTAATGTGCGCAGATAATGGAGGCTGCAGACTGGCAATGGGGCTGTGCTGTGGGGCAGGGACTGAGGCTTTGCTGAGTCACCCACCTCCTGCCGTGCTGTGGTGCCAGCTGCCACCTGAAGGTAGGATAAATAGTGTAAAAAGAGAAATAATTAATAAAATCTATCAAATGGTTCCTTTCAAGGCAAAGCATGGGGGGTGTGACCCAGCCATTGACATACAGTCCATGATAAATAAACAGCAATTACTCAAACATCATAAAAACAGACTGTAAAAGCTATATAAAATTCTGGCAAAGTAGCTATAAAACTGCATGAGAAGGAGAGATGAGTGTGGATGTGTGTGTGGATGTCCTGGGAAGCATGGCCTCAGCATCCCGAGCTGCCTCCTTTTGTCCCGCGAGCCTTCATGCCTCTTGCAATTTTTGTTGTGCAGCTGAGGCTTACATTAGTAGTAAATAAATAAACAGGGAGACATGGCTGTGTCAGGAGGGACAGTCATTTGTCCCTCAATCTGCAGCTTTCTGTCAGCAGAATTAACTGGAGTGGGCTTTTATCAGATTTTAATAACTGGTGAGAGCTGCCTGGAGTGTCCTCTGCAGAAGGCTGCTGTGACTTCAGCTGGAGAATGAAAATCAAAGGCAGAGGTGTCCTTCTCCTCACAGACTGCGTGCACGGCCCTTAATCCCTTCTCCTTTGCTACAAAGGCAGAAATTTCCCCCCTTGCACCACTGGCAAAGCTGTCGGTGTCTCTGGGGCCACACGTGCCCTTGTGCAGCGTCCCCATCTCAGCAGCAGGCAGATTTGCAGTGCTGGCAGTGGGGCAGGCACATCCAGCCGCCTCCACGTACACCTTCCAGCTGCTGGCAGGCAGCCTCCCCCCCCCAGCTCCTGGGGCTCCTGAGCTGTGTCTGCCTGCACTGCTGTTGTAGGAGCCCTCCATGGTGACCGTCCCCGCGGTGCTTTGTCCCTGCAGATCCCGTGGTGATGCACAGCTGGGCTCTGTGTGACAAAGGGCTTCCTCTCATTCATCTTGAATCTGCTGCCAGGTAACTTTATTGGATGTCCTGGGAGTTTTGTGTTCTGAGAAAATGTGAATAATGGTTTCTTGTTCACCTCATCTCAATTGTCCACGATTTTATAGAGCTCTGTCGTATTTCCTCCTCTTTCCTCCACAAAGCATCTCGCTCCTCCTGGAATAAACTGCTCTATTCTCCCAGTCATTATTCTCTCTTTTCCACCCTTGCAGTGTCTCTACAAGCCCTCCCTGTGGATCCCTGGCACTGGAACACCGTCTGCCCCTCGCCTGTGCTCTGCTGCTTGCCACACCGGGGCTGCCTTCCCCTCTGTGCCTCATCCCCAGGCGGCAGCTGCCAGCCTTCCCAGCACAGACCTTGCTGCCCTCCGCTATTTCCTGCTAGCACAAGCCTGGAAGTTCCCCTGTTGGTACCAGCAAACTGCTTTGTACTCCGTAGGTGGAAAAGTATCTGTGAGACGGGGAAACACTTCGGAGAAAGAAAATGATTATACATTTTTTTTTCTGGTGACAGTGTCAATAAAAGCAACAGAAACAAACTCCCAGCGCAGGGGCTGAGCTCACACCGTCTGACAGTGTCTGTCTGCCTCCCGAGGTGCTGTGCTGTGTGACAGCCAGGAGCTGGGGACATCTTTGGGACCAATTGGTGATGCACATCCCAGGTTGCCCTATCCCAGCACTGGTGGGTCCCTGTCACTGTGGAAATGCACAGTTTGGTGCCCAGGGATGGGGTAGAAGAGCCGAGAGAAGAGCAGCTGAGGCACGTGAAGATGGCAGAGAGCAGAATATAGCACTGCTCTGCAACACCTGAGAGGGAGAATGAGGACAAAAAGAGAGGAACAGAGAAGGGGAAAACTGGGAGTGTTTATTGCACCATGACACATTGACACGTGACTGTAAGTGCTGGCTTGGGCAGCCTCAGGACTGAGCCTTTTAGGCTCCAAGAGCCAAAAACAAGGGTGGGAGGAAGAGGAACTTGTGTCTTGATAAACATGAGGTTGAAAAGGTGGGAGGTCGAGGGATCCGGGCTCTGGGAGCTTTCTCAAACCGTAAATTTTCAATAGCAGTACTGAATCCAGGAAACCCAAACCAGCCTTCGGTGATACATTATCTTGGGAGCAGACAGGGTCAGTTCTCAGCCTCCTCCCCATTCCCACCTTGCCTTTGTCGCAGCTGCAGTCTGTGCTCACACAGCTGTGGGTGTGTGCTGTGCCATGGTGCTTGGGTTGGGTTGGGTTGGGTGCTTTGGTCAGAGTAACAAGCTTAGAGATGATGAAGTGAACGTTTTTTTGGCTGTTGCACAGCACTGGACAGTGGCCCTGGGGCACGTCATGGTGCTTGTACCCTGCTGGGTGAGCAGAGGAGGCACTGGTGGTTGCTCAGTGCTATCGGGTTGCCCAGCAGCGTGGCAGAGTGGCAAGATCAGCCGTGACCCTCCGTGCCTGTGGTCCCACCCAGGCAGAGCAACGATGGAAGGGGACAGACAGTGAGCTCCATCCCTGCATGCACCACAACCGAAAAACTTCTTGAGAACCAATGGCAGCAGCTGCTGGTCCTGCAGCCCTGTGTTGGGAACTGGCAGCTCTGGGTTCATCCCCAGCGCTCCGCTCTTGGTGACCTTAGAGGGAAACTGTCATCCATCACTGCCCCCACCACAGCTCCTGCGTGTGCAGCACAGCTCAGCCCTGTGCTGTTTGTGTTGGTTAAACACTGAGCAGTGCGGGGTGAGAACCCCACTGCAGAAGTCCCCCGGTGTTTCCTGCTCTCCGTTTCCCTGCATCTCATGCCCTTCTTGCATTTGCTTTCCGTGGCTCCTCGACAACGAGTTCTCTGGCAGGAGCATGCACGGAAACAGCTCATTTAAAATGTAATCTGGCCCAAGAACTAGTTATTGAAATTATTTGATGAATAATTTAGGATAACAATTAAAGTCAAGAAAACCATAAATAGCTCATGAGCAATTCATGAACCGGAAGAGAGGCTAAAGTTTGCCTGATAAGTGATTTGCCACCCATTAGTCAGCCTGCTATGTGCCGGGCTGGGCTGGGCTGGGCTGGATGGGAGGAATGCAGCCATGGCTGCGCTCATGCAGCTCTGTGCTCCCCAGGCACGGGGATGGCAGGATGCTGGCACCTTGCTGGGGATGGCAGGATGCTGGCACCTTGCTGCAGTGGGTGGCACCTTGCTGTAACGCATGGCCCGCAGGTGGTGCTCAGGGCTGCACCATGCCCTAGCAGCTCCAAGCCCTTTTCTGGCTGTTCCCATCCCCGCCTGCTCTGCTGCTGCCTCCCTTCTCCCTAGGGTGCCTGGACAGCAAATGCAGCAACAACAATAACAGAATTAAGTTTTATTTGAGTTGAAATGAACTGTTTCCTGGCTGCTGAAATGACCCATTCTTCCTCTTCCCCCCTGAAAAAAAAAAAAAATAACAACCCATGTTCATTTTAGATCAAACAAAACGCTTTGCTCAAAATGAAACAAAATGTTTCAATTCCCATTTGGGTCATTTTTAGTGAAAGAAACGAAGGACGAGTGAGCTAGCAGTGTGATTAAAAGGTTCAGTGCTCACATGCTGTGCTTTTTCCAGGCAGTTTGGGGATCCCTTCCCAGAGATTCCCCCCTCTCTGGGTGTCCCAGCACTGAGGGGTGCAGGCAGGGGTGAGAATGGCCCCAGCCCACCCCACACAAACCTCCCGTCCCAGCAGAGCTGCACCATGAATTATTTCTGGAGAAACCCAGCAGCGTTCCCACCACAGCATCATCCCAGCTCCTGCTAATGGCAATGCAACGGGATTTGCTGGAGGGAGTTCTCTGCTTTTCCCCAGGCTGCTCACAACTGCCTGGCAGATCCCACTCGGCTGCACAGAGGAACATTTCCCCAGAGGGGAGGTTTGGGGTGCAGCTTGAAGTGGAGCATATATGTTTTAAATATATGCCCATGATGTGGGATAGGGATGGGATGCATGTGCCCCCAGGACCCAGTACTGGCTGTGGCCGGAACCTTGGTGCTCTGCAGGTCTGCCTTCCTTCCTCAGGGGAGTTCTGTATTAAATCTCCCAATAAGCAGAATGTGTCTCTAAATTAAAGAGCGGGGCCTGCACCAGCAAATCTCTGCCAGATGTCTTTGTCCCAGCTAAGGCGGAAGAAGAGGGAGAGAAGAGGCAATTAATTGGCTGGGAATGGCGGAGGTGCGGCAGGGAGTGAGTGTGAGCTCAGCCCGGGTGCAGGGGAGCCCTGGGGACCATCCCGGGGGGGCTGTCTCACATTCCCCTCCCCAGTGCCTCTCCCTGCCCCAGTGCCCCA
>JAOWBP010052508.1:0-12863 GCA_028571105.1 Tragopan temminckii
GGCTAATGGAGGGCACCATACTCTGTGTCCTGCTTCCCAAAATGCTGTGAGAGCTTTGTGACTTCTTTCCAATTTCATTACCTTTCAGTTCAGGGTTTTAAGTCTTTTGGTATCTGCAGCCTGAGGCACAGCAAGTGAAAAGCTGAACCATTTCATGTGCAGTTTATCGAGGACTGTAATAACTGAGTTTGTTTTCCTCTGTCTGTCCCCAGAGGCCTTAGTGATTAATGACCCTGACTTCCAGCACGAGGATTTGAACTTCCTCTCCCGCAGCCAACGCTATGAACAAGCCATCAGGAAGAGCTCTCTGATGGTGATGAAGTTAAGAGAATATGGAATTGCAGACCCGGAAGAAATCTACTGGTTTAAAAGGTACTTAGCTGTAGAATGTGCTTTGTGTCCTTGATGATGATAAAATTCCACACGTTAGGGCTACGCTTTAGTTTTCTATCTAGAAAAAAAGACCTGCACTAAAGCCTGTTGAATTCTAACCTGTTGATTTCAGATGAATACCTGTTGATCAGAATATTGTCTTTTCCTAGACTTTTGGCTAGAGATACCTCACTAAAAATTACTCATTTTATTACATATGATGTGGAAGGTCCAAAATGGGGCTTGCAGGCTGAATTGCCAAAAGGCATAAAGAACACACTGAAATATTTCAACTTTGAATGGATCTGGTGGGGCTGGAGCTTCTGAGGAAATCTCTTAAAGCTGTTTACTTCACTTTGCACTTAGACCTAATAAAGTTGCATTGCAGACATACTTGGAAGTATTCCAAGACAGCTTGTAAGTTCTTGTTGATTGTGCCTTTTCTGTCCTGTCTCTCTTCAAGCTCCTGGTGCTGTAGTGGTTCCCTTTGACCTAGAGGCTATTTATTGTATCTGACTTTTGTTTATCTGATGATATTAGCTTGGGTAAAGTTGATAAAAAGAAAACTGTCTTTACATCTGAGTTTCATTGCTTCCAGCTTGCAGGCAACTTGGTTCCTGACTTTGACATGGTTCTGCCCTTAACTCTATTAAGCTTTTTCTGTTATAATCAAATAAACTGCTTAACAGAGAGATTGCACAGCTCTAGAACTCTGCACATAAGACTGAGGATGTATCCTCTGGCAGATTCCATAGCCAGTGTCCGTTAAGTAATACACCAGTAGGATCACAAGCTCTGTTGACTGGATTTGTAGAAAAGTTGTCATTGGCCTCAGGACGTGAATATTGGGACTGGTTAATTGAGAACACCTCGTCTGCTGTGGTTTTAGTTTCAAAACATTTAATCTACGCTGACCTCAGTCATGAAAGGTTTTGTGGAGAACCTTGTAAGCATTCTTTTGAAAACTGATATCAGTTGAAAATGATAGCAAGGAACTTCAGTGATTGTATTTAATTACAGATGGTGAAAGTTAATGATTGATTTTCTAGTAGACAGGAGTTTTTCTATGGGAGGCAATAGGGAAGTTATTGGATTATTTTTATGGAGAAATTTTAGGTTATTATATCCAGTATACCAGCTGATAATTTCCATGAAGCTTGCAGGATAAATACTGTCTTTTCTAAAAGATGTTTAGCATTAGCACGTAGCTGACAGCATTTTGTGGAAACGGGGCCTCTGAAGCAGCCAAATAATAGACTTCAGTGACTTTCTTAAAAGCTGATGTGGAGAAATGGTTTGGGTTTATTTAAACAGGAAAACAGAATGGTTCTGGTGTTGCAACATGCCTTTAATGAAGCTTATGAAACAGAATGAAGCCCTTGATTCAGTTATCAAGTTGAATTTAGTGTGATTGGCAATCAGATTCCTACATATGGAAGTTCAGGATGTTTTGCAGTAATCTCTCTCACCTTGTGATCATCCTCGAAGATGGCAGGGACAGATGTACTTGTATAGGCAGTGATTGTTAGTGAGCATTTTGGGGAGTTTTGGATTAACTGAGGTTTCTTTTACGGTCTAACTGCAGCAAAGTGTAAGTAACTTTAGTGGTTAACTCTGAAGCCCAGTCAGTGTGGGTCAGACAGGCCTACCCCTGCTCCTTGCCCGCTGAGGAAGTCCTTCCAAACTCTTCCTCGAGAGTTACCTGAAGAAATACAAAAGCTAGAAAGCCTTGCTTGCAGGTATTGCTCTAAAGTAAATAATCCTATTCTGTACCTCAGTGTCTGGAATTGTTAGTTTAGCTTTGTAGTCACAGGAAAACAGTCTTGGCTTACATTGTACTCTGTCTGTAGGTAGATACTCCATCAGACTTACCAGTCAAATCCGAGTGCCTCTTACTGTGTGGGTGGCATTTGTTGCTGTGAAATTTGGAAAGACTTACATTGCCAAAGTAGGGTGTTACTACACATCCTCTTGTAAGTGGGTTTGGAACTGCAGTCTGCTTGTTGACTCACAGATGTAGCAAATCTGACTTCAGACCAGCAAGGAGACCTTTGCTCACCGCTCAAATTGCTTGTGCTAGATGTAGCTATCCACGTTCAGTATTGATGTAGCTAAGTAACTGAGTAGTTGCACAATTCAGTCTCCAGAGAACAAGCTGTATCGATAGTGGTGAGTGCTAAATGGGAATGTAGAAACTGAGAAAGGAAGCAGTAAAAAAAATTCAAACGAAAGAGAATCTGTTCATCCTCCTTTTGCAGCCAGTACCTCTTCAATTTGTCCTGTGCCTCACAGGAAACAGGATTCTCTGTTGTCATTTGGACCATTAAAAGGCACATTAAGCAAATCCTAGCTGATCAGTCTGGATTAGCAAAGTGAAAAGTCTCTGCTGTAAATTAGTTAGCTTTGAGTTCTGCTTTCAGCTTTACTAACATAAGAAGCTGTTAAAGTTCTACAGGTTTGGTCAAAGAAATAGTATGACTTTCTAACACCAGGCTGTTATTAGGTATCAGCTTGCAAAACACCATTCTTTTTCTTCAGTCTGAGAAGGTGTTAGATAAACACGAGGCATCTGGCAGTTGTGATTAAATGTACTGATAAGCAATGGAAGTTGCTGCTGTCAATTCTAAGAAGATTTTTTCTGGAGCACTGCCTTCAAAGAAGTTGTGTCTGACCTGATATTTGCAACCACAAAGCACGTGCTGCACCTTTGTACAAGTTCTGTCAATGGCTTCTGAAAACATGCAAAGAACTCCTTCCCAGGCTACTCTAAGACAGTGTATTTCAAAGTCAGCACGTTTTCTCCCTCTTGTCTTATCCTTTGGGGCTTAAAGTATGGACAATTGGTAGGTGCACTGGAGGCATTGAGGAACAGTGCTGCTATTGCTATACAGATCCTGCAGCAGAAGAAAAACTCACTGAGGAAACTACAGCAGTGCTGAGAATTATTCTTGCTCCCTTTTCTTGTAGCATGTGTAAGCCCTTGATCAACATGGTAACTTCTGCGTTGTAAATAGGTGCTCCTGCTGTAGGCAGCAGAATATTTTCTGGTAGGAAAAGCATCTGCAATGATCCTAAGAACTCTGGATGCTGTACTTGCATTCACACCACCTGAGAGCACAATCAGTACATTAATAGCAGTGATAGATTACTTGATGACACTGTTTTTGCTCCTGGCTCATTTGATATCATCCCTTCAAAACTCTGCGTGTTGAACACGCAGCTCAGTGGTGCTGGTAAAGCTTTGTCCTCCTTTCTCACCTTAAGGCTAATCTGTACAGTTTTCATAGGGATTCTTGAATTGTCAATAATTTATTCTCTACTCCCAGGCAGTCATTCTAGGCACGTTGTAAAACACCAGCCACAAATGTTGATGTAATTTGAAAAACCGTATAGGTGGTATCTGCTGCTCAGTGCAGATCTGGTGGCAGCAAGCTCTTTACATGTGCTTCCTGAGCGGGTGTTGATACTCAGCAATAGAAGGATGCATTTCCCTCACAGGTATCTTAAACAGGTTGAAGAGATCTTATGTATATGTATAGGTATCCATGGAGAGCACACATTTGTTTTCTCCCATCTTTGAGTCTGGATGGAGTAAGCATTCATTTACAGTCGATGGAAGAAACTAGTCAGGCTCTGCAGAATGGTGAAGGGAAGGTGCTGTCATTTACTACCTAGCTTTTACACAAGGAAAATTTATAGCAGTTTTATCGTGGAGTTTGTTTTATTTGGAAATGTAACTTGCCTGCCATTGTGGCTACAAATCATAACGTAATTTGTTTTGATGAAGCATATCTAAAATGTCTGATTTCCCTTGCATTCCTTCCAGCATTAGCTTGTAGCAGTAATTTTAATTGAAGGTGAGGTCATGATCTCACAGCTGATAGAGGCAGATAGAGATAATACAGAGCTCTTCAGAAAAGCACTTGGTAACCTAAGAAGCCTTTTTCCTTATCAGTACATAGTGCTTCTATGTGTTGAAATACAAGTAATGATCTAATTCTAGACCAGTGACAGTTGTGGGGTTGATTACCACCAAATCTGAGGGATGGGGGAGAAAACTTGGTTTTCCTGTCTGAATTTTAAGTTCCCAATCCATCTTTGTAGAATGATACTATTTAATTACACAACAACAGCAGGAATCCCAGGGTGAATAAAATGCCTCAAATAAACATTTGTTTCCCATTAGCATTGCTTCCAATGCCTCCATATTTGGAGGCTGGTTGTGGAATAAGGAAAAATGGAAATAGCAAACGTAATCTATCTGATGCTGCAGCTGGAGAAAAACCGTTCAGGATCACGTTCTTGGTGAGACTGAGATCCAGATCCCTCTATTTCTCTCCTGTAGAACATGCTTGGGCAATTTCACTGAACCTTTCGGTCTGCACTTCAGCATGTTTCATAAAACCATAGAGACCCAAACGACTGATGCTCAGAAGAAGAAATGGCTGCCTCTGGTCCGTGGAGTCAAGATAATTGGCACCTACGCCCAAACCGAAATGGGACATGGTTAGTTCCTTCAGGGGTCAGCGGGTAACCTCTTTTTGGTAACTCCAGTTTGTAAATTTATGATGCTCCCTAGGTAAATCTAAAAGGGGAAAGGTGAAATAGTTTGGTTAACCATTGTTTTCTGCCTGACAGCAGGACAGCTGTTTCATTTCTCATCATAACAATCACAGGATTCATTTTGGTCTTTTCCAGAAAGCACCTCTTAGCTGATCACTTACTTCATAGCTGTTTGCCTTTGTTTTAATGTGAAGAGGTTGTGCAAAGTCCTGGGAGACTGCATTTCAGTTGAACTAGTTGGAACGTATCAGTCAACAGTACTGTGTTGGTTTTTGTTTTTTTTGCCCAAATTCAAGGCATGTACATTGCAGAGTTCTTCGTGCATGCTCAGCCTGCATCAACAAGTCAGACAGAGACCTTCAGGTGCAGTGTAACGTGATGAGGATTGCATTTTGTGTCTTTCAAAGTAAGGTATGCTTTGTCCCAAGCACTCTTCTTCCAGATGCTACTCTATTGCAGCTGTATAGCTTCATGGAAAGATTTTGGTTCCAAAGAATAACAACATCTTATTCCTACCATTGAGCAAAACTGCCTTCACTTCTTCAAATGGAAGAGTGCTCAATGGATAAGAACGTATTTTAGGCCAGAATGTGGAATTAGGTCAGAATGTGAAATTATGGACATGAAATGCCAACAAGAATAGTTTAACAAACCAGTATTGGTTCTTATGGCATCTGAACTATCGTGGAAAGCATGATATATGCAAGTCTGGACAGCTGCTGGAGCTGGATGATCTGTTTGTTGGGTTACAGCCACTCATGTTAGTGGAAATCTTCGTAGAAGATGCAATGGAGAAAATCCTTTCCACTCTTCTGCTCCAGAGAGAAGTATGAAGCCTAACTCAGCATGGGAAGCTGAGTCAAAAGGATGACCAAAAAAAAAAAAAGAAAAGCTCCCTAACTTGATTTGCTTTTTCACACAAACTGCTTTAATTCATACACACGTCTATGCTTAAGTGATTGGATTTACTTGCTGTTTCACATTAGATCGTTGCACTCTCTTGCCTGGTGATGGTTTGATTTGCTTGCAGTTCTCATGTTTGGTGGTAAAATTTCTATTTTGACACTTAATTGAACTAACCTGGTGATAGTATGGTGAAGTGAACACTTTCCATACTAAATAATGAAAATACAACTGTTTGGCATTCCTGCTGTGAATGTTGAAGATCTGTTTTCATCAGCAAAGCTTCTGCAATAATTGCCACTAAGCTCTACTTAAATCAAACTTGATGTTTAGGATCTGGTGGTGGGGAGACAAACCTCTGGGTTACTGAATCAAACCCCAGCCTGGATGGGTAGTTTGAACCTGGTGTGTACTTCTTGGTAGTAGTGTTGGTTTTAACTTATTTCATAGTGAATAATTATTTGAAACAAAGTAAAACAGAAACACAAAGCACAGAGCTGAAAGGGAAACAAAAAGGAGTAATTCAAGTACTGTATTGTTTTTACCTGGCTTATATCTGTTGTTAGTAAGTAAGGGTGTTTTTTTCAGTCTTTGACTGTCAGCTGTGTACCTCTCACCAGCACTGCACTCACTTAAAATCTGGGATTCCAGATTAAAATAACCATTAGTCCTCAGTTGAGCTTGATCACTGTTCAGTCAAAAAGGGTATAAAACATTGCTGCTGAGCTTATTGCGTTTGATATTTTCAGATACCTACAGATAAACTCAACTACAGTTGTTAAAAAGCTCTAAGGACATAATGACTTCATGTTGTGTGTGTTTAGAGGTGGCACAAGTACAGAAGTACTGATCCTGAATCTACAGCCCATCTGTTTTAATGGTTTGAATTCTCTAGCGTGCAGTATTGTCAGCCTTGCACATTAGGGACTAATGCTATTTAGTTTATTTCCTTTATATTTGTAAGTTAGAAAATAATTCTGAAAACAGTTGAATTTTGAGAGGCTTTTTGTGTAAATGAAATAATCTCCAGACAAATGGTTTGTTGTGGATTGGAGGAGACAAGAAGGAAGAGCGCTCCAAATACTCAAAGCAAATAATACTTAAAAGATTCTAGGAAGCTCTTACCTTTTTTTAATATCCAGAGACTTAATGGACCATGTCACCACCTGACAGTGATGTCTGATGGAACTTTGAGGAAAAGTAATTCTAGTAACCCATGTTTACAGGGGCAGATGTTGAACTTTTGATTTCCAAGTCAAAAAATGTTGGCTTTCTTGCCAAATTGTGTTCACAACTTTGACTTGCACACGCAGAGCACTGTCTTTTTAAGAAAGCTGTAAAAACAGCAAGAATCGAGGAGAGATCGTGGCTGGGATTTTAGGAGGCTAACACAGTATATACTGTGTGTATCTAATCTCTACTAAAAGGAGTTAATACATACTCTTAAGGCTTCTTTTTTAAGGAATGTCCCAGTAAAAACCTGGCTAATTGAACTAGATCAGCTGGGACTTTGGATGCTTTGTGCCCTCAAATAATGAAAAAACTGTGGACTTTGCTCATTCAGACAGAGATTTATTGCATGCAGCCTGACCACATCTTCAACAGGCTGATGTTCTGACTCAGCCCACTTTTTAACTGAGTGTGTCTGCTTTCCAAGCCATGCTGAGGGTCTGGTCTTCCTTTTTTGGTTTGGATTAATAGCCTTCTCAGTTGTACTGAGCATGAAATTATGTGCATGCTACAAATGCATTTGATATAAGATTAGAAAGAAACGAATTGCATCATGCTTATTTCAAAGTAAGCATGTTCTGTATTGCTCAGATCTGAGGAAAGGACAGTGCTCTGGCTTTCTAAAATACACTTGCTGAATTCTGATTTACACTGTTTTTTTCTTTTTGTCTTTTCCTCAATCTCCACCATGAATCTTCTTGCTTGCTTCCCTCCCATAACACTGCCATCACACTCCCATCCCATGGCACCTTTTCACAGCTTTGTTCATCGTGGACGGCCTGAGCCTCTGGATCTTCATCTGGGCATGTTCCTCCCCACCCTTCTCACCCAGGCAACCCCAGAGCAGCAGGATCGCTTCTTCATGCCTGCCTGGAACCTGGAGATCATTGGCACTTATGCCCAGACTGAGATGGGCCATGGTACAGTACATTCAATACATGCTATTTTTAAGAATGGCTTTGTATACAAAGGATTCCCCTGCCTGGGAAGAATTGTATGTGTTTATCCCATGGTCTGTACACGTGTGGTTGTGGCTTACAGGGAGAAGTGGGCTGCTTGTGAATTTTTTAGTAGTCCATAATACCACACGCTGCTTGACCTTTTATCCCCTGTGCTGGGAGAGTTTGTAGTTGTAAGTAAAAGCATACTGAGTGCTCCTCTTGTGCCATTCAAACCAGTAGAACACCTTGTGCTATGGTGTGACTGTGGTGATGTCAGTTTGATGACATCTGTGCATTTCTATGCTTACCATTCTTTCCAGTGTGATTTCTGCTTTGCCCTAATTAACAGTCAATGTGAAGACCAAAGGAATAAAGCTTTCAGACACTGAACAAGATGCCAAAAGAGTGAGAGCTGTTTGTCACCTTGGGACTGACGTTGGATCAGAGAACATGTGGATGACTTGGTTTCAGTGCTCATGTTTTGTGGGGTCCCAGTTTTTTAGCTCATTCTTATGTGTTTGTTTTTTTTTTTAATTGGACCACAACATCTTTTTATATATCTATATTAAGTAGGTTTTGTTCTTTATTGCTATTTGTTTGCTTTCAAGCTTTGAAATGGACTGTGACAACTCCAGCAGTATTGTGATTGCAATACTTTTAATCCAAGTTTTATACCTTGGGAAACTAAGTTTGACACCTGAAAGTTGCAGATAAGAATTACTCTCTAAAAATGAGCAGGGTTCACCTTTGTGCTGAAGGGCAGTGTAGAGACTATATGAAGCATAACACAGCTGTAAATCTGTGGAGAATTTCTTGCATCTAGTGAGGTTTGAAGACGCTTTACCAGCAGAGTAAGTGTTATGCTACCTATGGAGGTCTACCATTAAGCTCTGTGCTTTGGAAACATGTGGGTACATCAAGGTGATGTCCTTTTTTTCTTCTTGAAATTCTGATGTAAAATTGCTGGCTCTGTTGTGCTTTGTCAGTCCAGACTGTCGTGAGTTTTGCAGCTTGTCCAGTTTAAAATGTAGTCACAGTGATTTTTTTTTTTTACTGATGCAGAGACTGCCATTGCTGAGGCAGGTTTGTGTGAATTGTGGAGTAAAGGGTTGAAGGCAGAAGACAGTCTGTACATGGAGTTGTTGAGGTATTTTGCAGTCTGCTTATCTAACTGCAGCAGTAGCAAATGCATGCCCTTACTTGTTATCTTGGAGCTATGAATGATCTCATTTGGGACAAATTGCTCCATCAGGACAGGAGGATGTAGGCCTGAGATGATGGCTGCTATTTATTTCATATTGTGGCTGAGAAGTGTATTTGTTCATTTTGCACTTAATCAGCCTGCAGTTTTAGTGAAAGCCAGATAATCGCAGTGATGTGGACCTCGTTATTGACAAAGGGCTTTGGTATGTAATAGGAAGAAGGTGTCAGATTGGAGGTGCTTGGAAACCAATCTTAGGCCACTGAAACAATAATACGTTTTCAGAGAATTGGCTTCAGATCCCAGAATATGGTCTGAATCTCATTTATTCTTCAATTACTTAATATTTAATCCTTTAGAAAGCCTAAAAGCAAAGTTAAAATTTGTCCATTGCTACTGGAGTTCAACTTTCCATTGTTCAGTTCAGTTACTATTTGTTTTCTGACTGACTTTCTGCCAAAATACTGTGTTTGCTTGTTTTCAGGAACTCACCTTCGAGGTCTGGAAACTACAGCCACTTATGACCCTGCTACCCAGGAATTCATCCTCAACAGCCCCACTGTGACCTCCATTAAGTGGTGGCCAGGTGGACGTAAGTGTATCTGTATGAATCTTAAGGATATGTGAAAAACTTAGGGAAGTGATGACATTTGTATCATATCAACAGAATGATGGTTGAAGCTTGGTCCAAGGAGTTGCCCTTTGCACTAGTAACAGACTTACCAGGGCTTACATAAACTTCTTTGTGCTCTGGATTATTGCTCTGAACCGTTCACTCTGTGTAGATTTGGAATATTTTTCTCTGCAGTATTAAGTCTTTATTGAAGCATTTGAGGCAGTCTGTAGTTAGAACTTCCCTTGGCTTTACTGCCAGGTATGCCACGGTCTCGGTGTTGTATAGCCTAAAGAATAATAATTTGCAGCTTTCATGGACATAGGCAACCTTGTTTGCCTAGCTGTAGAATCTGGATGTTAATCAGTGTTATTCATCTATTCTTATAACATGAAAAATGTTAATTTTGCATCCTGCTTTAAAGGAAATAAGACTTTTGTGTGTTGCCTTTTTGACTCCCACTCCTGTAGTTGGAAAGACTTCGAACCACGCCATTGTTCTGGCTCAGCTTTACACTCAGGGCCAATGCAAGGGACTGCATGCCTTCATTGTTCCTATACGGCAGCTGGGCACCCACGAACCTTTGCCAGGTAACAAATTACCTTAAGGATTTAGTGCTCATGGGACAACTTCATTTCTGTTTCTCTTTGGCTACGTACAGTTGCATGCGTCTTGTGAAATAAGCTGTGTTATTAACTAGCTGGTTTTAGTGGGTGGTAGATTGTAGACCACAGGACTTGAAACTTCAGGAGTCTTACTTGTGACTGAGCTGCTACTAACTTCCATGTCATGTTTTCAATGTGAGAGTTAGTCTGGAATTTGATTCTGTCCCCGTGTTTGCCAGGTAGGGATTCTGTGAGGCAGCACATGCTTCTACTTCCTGAAAAGGGCAAAATATTAGTTAGAATTGAGATGGATTATTTTTAGTGATAACTACCCCCAGTCACTATATAGTAGGAATGCATAAAAATGGTGAATGTTCCTTGTTTTGATGTTTTTTTGTTGGTTTTTTTTTGCCCATTAAGGTCCTACTTAGCTGTTAATCCTTGCAGCATCAGGGCTTTCTAGAAAACTTAACACTGCCTTTCTTGAAGGTGTCTTAAACCTCCTGTGTAGTGTTCCTCTTTTGTAATGCAAATGGCTTTGTCTCTGGCAGGTATTACAGTGGGTGACATTGGGCCCAAATTTGGTTATGATGAAATGGATAATGGCTACTTGAAAATGGACAACTTCAGGATTCCTCGGGAAAACATGCTGATGAAATATGCTCAGGTAAAGCAGTGAATTTCAACAAATGCCATTTAGAAGTGATACTTCAAATGCTGTTGTGTAGTTGTATAGTGCCTTAAACACTGATGTTATTAACTCTTTGTTTAGGTGGGTTGCTTGTAAGCACTTTTTGAGCTTAGAGCTTGAGATATGAATGTGTAAAAGGAAGGAAGCTTTAAAAATCAACAGGCTGTATTTTTTTTGGTAGGTTGAACCAGATGGCACCTACGTGAAACCAGTCAGTGATAAGCTAACCTATGGGACCATGGTGTTCATCCGATCTCTGATTGTAGGAGATTCAGCTCGCTCCCTGTCCCGGGCTTGTACCATTGCCATCCGCTATAGTGCAGTCAGGCACCAGTCTGAGCTAAAGCCTGGGTAAGTGCAGTGAAATAAAAGAGCAGCCTGAGTGCTGACAGAAAATTCCTGAATACTGGAGGGGAGAGGGACTGTGATTGACATTGTTTGCTTTGGCATTTGATGGTTTCCTAACAGTTTTACCTTGCAGTGTGAGTAATCTTCTGTACTTGACTGCTCTCCTCATGCCAGAGACTTTTATTGCACAGTCTAGGATACTCTGATGTGAGATAGATGCAGCTTCTTCTGTTGAAGTGGAGCTGAATAGGACTTACGAGCAATTCGCCAGTCACTGGCATGCTAACTTATCAATCTTTTGCTCTAGGGCACCAGAACCCCAGATTTTGGATTATCAGACCCAACAATACAAACTGTTTCCACTTCTGGCAACAGCATATGCTTTTCATTTTGTGGGAGCCTACATAAAAGACACATATCATCGCATTAGTGGGGACATCCATGATGGAGATCTAAGTGAGCTGCCAGAGGTACTATATGCTTTGGGAATTGGGGGGGTTTCTGATTTTATCTGAGAACTGCTTACAGCAGTGGGAGGAAAGGCATTCGTTTTCACTCTTGAGATGTCTTGTACTTTAGATCCAGTGAACACAAGTCTAGTATGTGCATGTGACTTATACTGTCTTGTTTGCACTATTCATTTAGCAGTGCCTAACAAAAAAAATAGAATGATGCAAAGGAGGCAGAAGGCAAGTGTGTGTGTGTATGTATGTATGTGTGTGTGTATATATATATATATATATATATATATATAAATGTAAATATGTTATATAAATATCATATATAAAAAATTCACTTTCCAGGAGTGACAGCTTATCACTTGAAAGTGAAGTTGTGACTGGGCTTAGGTCTGTGTGCTGTAGCTTGATTGTTCTTCCAAGTGAGCAGAGTAGAACTGACGTGTTATCAAAGGTATTGAGGGATTAGTGTTGTAAAATGTTAGTTTTCAGCTAGGGATTTTGCTTGAGAAGCTGATGTGACAAAAGGCAAACAGTTTTCTGTCTCTCACGTGATGTAGAAAGGATGGGATGCTCAAAAGAAGCCTTTACATGTGTGGAGGCTTTCATATAAATAGTTCAGCTCAGGAAAGAATCCTTACAAACAAAACAAGACCCTGTGATTTTCTTTCTTTTTTTTTTCTGGGAGCTGCAGTGCTTAGTAGATACGTGTGCAAGCTAAGAATGGAATATTAAAATAACTAATTGCTTTCCTTTTGTCCATCAGCTCCATGCCCTGACAGCAGGGTTGAAGGCATTCACTTCCTGGACTGCCAATGCTGGTATTGAGGAATGTCGAATGGCATGTGGTGGGCATGGCTACTCCCGTTGCAGTGGCATTCCTGACATCTATGTCACGTTCACCCCATCCTGCACCTACGAAGGAGAAAACACAGTCA
>JAOWBP010052509.1:0-12862 GCA_028571105.1 Tragopan temminckii
CCGCCGGCCCCTCGTCGTTCACCCCAGCGCGCGGTCGAAGAACGCCGCGATGCGCGCCTCGTAGGCCTCCGGTTCCTGGCGCAACCCGGCGGTGTGGCCGGCCCGCGGGAGGTTCCAGTGCTCGACGTTCGGCCCGCCCGCGCGGTCGTAGAGCGCGCTGAACTCGTACTCCTCGGCGGTGCCGGCGGACACCATCAGCAGCGGCTGCCGGATCTCGGCGACGCGCTCCTCGAGCGGCGGGGGCGGCGGGTCGCGCTACGCGGCCGAGTTCGTGCCCCCGCCCGAGTGCCCCGTATTTGAGCCCAGCTGGGAGGAGTTCAGCGACCCGCTCGGTTTCATCGGCCGCATCCGCGGCTTGGCCGAGAAAACCGGCATCTGCAAGATCCGGCCCCCCAAGGTACCGCCCGCCTGGCGCGGGGGCAGGGCGGGATGCGGCCGCAGCCGGGGCCCGGGGAAGCCGGCGGCTCTGGGGCGCGGCGGGTGGCTGGAGCGGACGGGCTCTGTCCCTGGGCGGCCCCCGGGGGTCGGGAGCCCCTTCCTTCGCTCCTCGAGTGTTTCCGGCCGAGTTTGCGGTACTCGCTGCGGTTGGGACCCCCCTGGGACCGTTCAGTTCCCGTGCCCCCGTTGCTGGGGTTCCGTTTGTCCCCTTCCTCGGGCTACGCCAGTGACGCAGAGACCCTGTGCGGCGGTCCTTGAGCTTAGAAGTGGTTTTGGAGCGGGTGAGAAGCCTGTAGGCACGGCCAGGGCCCGGGCTTGACGCTCTTCTTGGTGGAAAAACCAACAAGCGATGTGTTGGAAAGCTGCAGTGCGTTGTAGCTGAAAGTAGGCATTTGCACTGCAAGAAGGGGGAGGAGGAAGGACGTGCCTTGTAAAGGGGCCATTGTTTGTAAACAGCCTTCAGACTGTTGGTGGAAGCGCAGCCAGTCTGGTTGTGCGCAGGAGTTAAGTGTTTGTGTTAGCAGGTTAGAAGGTCAGAGCTGAACATCTCCAATGGCCTGGTGTAGAAAGGGGTGTTTTATGGTGCCTTGCTCTGTGACCGTTCAGACAAGAACATCAAGCAGTGCAGGAGCTCGGAGCCTTCTTCATGATTAAGTACAAACAAACCTATAAAATAAGAGAGTGAAAAATAACGAAAGAGAGAGAAAAAGAGCATGAAAACAAGGAGATAAGAGTAGCCTGGATGTGGGGACTGCCAATTAGATTCTATGATCCTTCCTTTCCTGACTCTCAGGGTTGCTGGAATCTTTTTAGGTGATTTAATGTCATGGTGTGAAATCTTGACTTCCAGGAGGCTGCCCTTTCTAAAATAAACAGAATGGCTTAGGTTGGGGGAGAGGTCAAGAGAAACTGATCCAGATCCAATTCATTGAGAGCACCTAGAACTTTCCTAGCCACTGAAGACTGCAGTGTTTCTCTGTGATTGTTTGGCCACTGGTGTTGCAGGGCCTTGCCAGATGTGTGCATCAGGTTGGTTTGCAATCTGCAAAAAAGGATTAAATGGGACACCTGGTGCTAACCTTGCTGATTCGCAATCCTTTTCCATTATTAGAATCTGTAAATATTTTACAGTTGTGCTTCAGGCCTTCAGATGCTGCAGCCGTTCATACAACAAATGTGTTGCTTTTTTTGTCCATCTGTAATGTTGTGTCCATACTCTGCTGTATTTACTGCCTGGTAGAATACCTACTGTATTTTTAAGATTTCTTAAGAGGTACTAAAAAGCTGGTCTGTATTTGTTTTGGTGTCGTAACGTGGAGAGAGGAGATGGATCTGGGAGGCATGTGTGATTGGATCTGTGTGATGGACTGACTGTCCAGAAAGTCATTATTTAGGACTGCATTTCCGTTGGAGTGTTGGACTCCTGACTGCTGTTATTATCTTTATTGAAATATGAATGTAGGCAAACGTGGAAAAGTTACATGCATAATATTGTATGGTATTTGGTGTTTATCACTGTTGATAGTGACAGTTTTGCAATGTGCAGGAAATGCAGAACTTTCCTTCTTTGAATAAATGCCAACAAGCAGCACGATCTCTCTCTCAAGTGAGAGCCCAGTTTGAGATGGGGCGTAATGAAATGCATCAAGCCTTATTTTCTTGTTTATTTCGAACTTTGTGAAGACTTCTTTTGTCTGACTGAAATATTGCGAGAACGTTTTAGAAGCATGATAATAATGTAAAACTGGAAAATATTACAAATCCTGCTGAAACTCATTTACTAGGGGGAGCTTGAATGACCAAGTTACTAAGGCCTTTTGTGCATTTTTTAGTGCAGTTTCTTGAAACACTGAAATGTCTTTCTGTCTCTCCTTAGGATTGGCAGCCTCCGTTTGCCTGTGAAGTACAAAGTTTTCGTTTCACTCCGCGAATTCAGCGCCTGAATGAACTGGAGGTGAGCCTTTCCACTGTTGATACAATTTTGTGTTTACACTGAAAGCTGTAGGTCTCCTTGCTTGAAATTTACATCTCGTCAGGTTTCTGTGTGGGGAGAGTTTAGAAACCTGTAGACCACATCGGTGTTTATACTTGGCAGTGGCAGACTCCATAGAAAATAACTCTCAGTGGCTTTGAGAAAAGTCTGGTTTTATTTTATTACCCCACATAACCACAAGAGTCTTTCACGTTCAACTGGAAATGTCTAAAATGAATGCCAAATGCCATGTTGCGTAGTAAGAGCAGCCAGTGTCTGGCCTTCAGAGCTCTGCAGGCCATGATTTATTTATTTTTCTTAAAATATTTACTGCTGTTCTGGAGCCTCTGGTTACCTTATAGTCAGCTATCCCAATAATGCCTCTTAAGCATTAAAATGAAGTTGCTTTGTATTTTATAAGACTAGTTATGGTTGGCTAATTTTATGTTTCAAAAATGTAGGGGAGATTTCTTGAAAACAGTGTGAATAATATTCTGTCCTGGCTTTTCTTTTTCCCTACAGCATTTCTCAAAGCCTTGCACTGTTTCTATACCGAAATGTCATACATCGCTTGACTTATAAATGGGTCCCCTTATAGAAAGTGATTTGAGTACTCCAAAAATACTCAAGAGAAGAGCTCCTTTTGCATGGTTAAGGCTTATAGAAAAGCTGTTTATAACCCATCCCTGCTGTTTTCCCGCACAGATTTTATTAATTGCTCTTGTGTTTCTCTCTGGAATTCTGACTTGAAGTGAACATTTTAGTCTGAAAATGTGAAATTTTTAGGTAGAAGTTTTGGCTTATGGGATTTTAAATGCGGAGAGCAAAAGCATATACAATTTTATGTTTATAAACGTTTTTCTTTTTACTAAATATTCCTTTTTTTTTTTTTAATCTGGGAAATATTTTACATGCTGAGTTGTGCTTTGAAAATATAAACACTATAAAGCTTGTCATGTTTTTCGTCAGGTCTGAAACATTTAATTTTGGGGGGATGTGTGCATTTGTCTTCTCTTATTGATTGCAGGCAATGACAAGAGTGAAGCTGGACTTCTTGGACCAGTTAGCAAAATTTTGGGAACTTCAAGGATCCAATTTAAAAATTCCTGTGGTGGAGAGAAAAATACTGGATCTCTATGGTCTGAGCAAGGTGAGTAAGCAAATACAGCAGTGCTTGGTCAGGCAGAGACTTTATTTTTCGTTCAAGCTTGAGAAGCCAAGCAACAGGGAGGGCTTGTTTTACAGCATCAGTCTCATTAATATGGAGATGAAATGAAAATGGGGAAAAAATCAGAGTGGAAAAAAACCTTACAAATTGCAAGGTTGTGTTAGATGTGTCTGTCACGGTTACTTCAGCTGGCTTTAGTTGAGTCATATCCAGCACACATTAGTTGCTTGAACATCCTGATGTTAGCAGTTTGAATTCAAGTTGTCCTCTTTTATGTATGGCAGAGCTGTAGGAGTTGAGATGTTCTCCGAGAAGGTAGTGGCATACTTGCATGCGTTTCAGCTCCTCACCTAGCAATTCTGTAATAAATTGCAGTAATTGCTCCCTTCTGTCTCCCGGCACAGATTTTCCATGTGACGTAAACTTGCATCTTTAGGACTTTGTACTGTCAACTTCTGGAATAATTATTTTAATCTGTTTCCAGTACGGGCTGTGCTTGGGGCTAGCTAAAATTTTATGCTGCTGTAGTAGTCTCTGATGCGTTGTTTTTTTTCACATTTTCATGCAAATAAAATCTTCTGCTGGGGTTTGCCACTGGCAAAATGTACATAGTTATAAACCTGTCTGCTAAAGAAAGGCTATTAATATAAATAGGTAGATTTGTTTAGCAAGGTGACAAATTGAGATATGGTAGTACTAACGTTTTTGTGTTCAAGCTTTTGTTTCCATTCCTCTATCAAGATTTCTTTCTCTTAAATCTTAACATTTTTACTTACCTTCTCTTAAAGATGAATTCTATTCAGAAGTCACAGTTCTTTCAACTGTCTGAAGTTGCTGCTAGCATGCAAACAAGAGGCGATAATGTCTTCCAGTGTTTGTGTTTTATTTTTGTGTGTACTGTGCTTTGCTGGGCTACACAAAACCATCATATTGGTTCTGGAAATGTCTGGGTCACTGTTATGAGCTAGAATGTTTTAGTATGTTCCAGATATGGAAATGTAGGCTGATTTTTGTTAACTTATTTACTTCTCTAGCCGCAGTTCATATAAAGATAACTTTAGCAATCACATCTTCATGGGCATGTAAAAAATAAATTGAAGTTTAGGAATAGCTTTGTTTAAACTGATTTTATCTTTGCTGTAAGTATGAGAAAAATAACGATCAAGAATATCATTGTATTATGAGTGCAGCGCTCTCTAATAATGAGAAGAAACAGAATTAACTAATATATTTGTCACTGTCACAGTTAGACATTTGAGCTTACTGCAGCCTGAGAAATAAATCGTAAGTTTCACTCCAGTAACAGTTGTTTTTTTGCTTTGAGGTTTTCAACTGCCTATGAAATGTTAAACAAGAAATTTGATCATTGTACATAAAGACATGAAATGCAAAACCATGCTGTAGTAGAAATGGTATTAGTCGTATAATAATGTGAATTAAATTACAATCCATTTGGGTTTTAAACTACTTGGTAGTGAAACCATATGAAGGGAGTGGAGGCAGTGGAAATGTGGCCAGTGTTTCAGATCAAGCAAATAGTCATTTTTCTTTCTATTTTCTTGCATGTAACAATGACAGTTCCTGTATGTAAATTGCTAGATTCAAAGCAATTGAATTCAGGTGTAAAAAGTGAATGAGTTAAATGGAAGGTTAATTCAGTTTCCTCTCTTTGTACAGTAGTCTCTCTGCTGTTTGGGGTTTTCTGAGAGTTCTTGTAACTCTGAAGTCCAACACTCCCTTCTATGTGGGGTCTGTTAGAATTGGCTTCGCTGCTGGCCAGACTTGTGTTTTGCATCAGTGTGAGTCTGGTGAGAGTTAACTTTTCCGTTTGCTCTGATGGTGGGTTTGTATTCTTTCCAGTTTGTCAGAAATCTTAACTGTTGAGTTCCTCCTGTCCAGAACAGTATGCAGATTGTGTTTACTAGGAAAGTTGTAATAATAAATACAATAAGTAGGGAGGTTAATTGTTTAATTATAGTACTAGTCCTTCAGGAAACAAAAAGCAAACTCAGGTTTCTGCCATTTTTTAGTAGAACCTTTTAGCATTTGATTGCTGTAGTTGATTTGTGATTTATGTGAGGTGGTGAGAGCAGTTCAAAACCCTTAACTTTTTTTGCGTGTGTGTGTTTCAGATTGTTGCTGGCAAAGGAGGCTTTGAGGTAGTCACTAAAGAGAAGAAATGGTCTAAAGTGGCAAGTCGGCTTGGCTACCTGCCGGGAAAAGGCACAGGATCATTACTTAAATCTCATTATGAACGGATCTTATACCCCTATGAGCTTTTCCAATCTGGGGTCAGCCTAATGGTGAGATGCTTCTCTTTCAGGATGTGAGGATGGGGTCTAAATTGCACGTGGCTGCTTGTTGCTGCATGCAAAAGTAGAACTTAAATTCTGTGCTTTTAGAAGCTGCAGCTATGTAGACAAATATATATCCACCCTAATACTTACTGTGACAGGATAGTAGCAGAAGTTGTAACATGACCTCGTGTCATAATTTTTACTCAGCAATTTCTTTATAAGACCAAGACCAGCCCTATTAAGGAAAACACCCTGAAACAAGGACACCTTCCACTTGATCACATTACCTGAAGCTCCATCCAGCACTTCCAGAGGTGGGGCATCCACAGCTTCTCAAGGCAGCCTGTTCTACTACTTCACCACCCTTGCTGTGAAGAAGTTTTTCCTTGTATTTAATTTAAATCTAGCCTTTTTTTCTTATTTTGAAACCATTATCCTTTGTCTTCTCACTAAATTCCCTGACAAAATCTGCTTATCTTTTTTGTAGGTTCCCTTTAAATTAGGCTGAACAACTCCCATGCCCAGAGTGCCTGGATTAATCAACCCCTTGTCCAAACTGCATACGTAACAGTGCTGTGTGACTTCAGTCATTGGCTTATTTCTTAGTAAAGAGCGGTTTACAGGCCATAGGATGATCAGCACTACCCGATCAGTCAACACGGTCTTCTGTGCTTTGATCTTTTAGGGCATCCAGAAGCCTAACTTGGACCTTAAGGAGAAAGTGGAGGCTGAGGACCTCAGCTCAGATGCCCAGACTTCACCAAAGCAAGGTTCGAGAATGAATGTCGTGCTGAAGAGAACCAGACGTGTCAAGTCCCAGGTACCCCTATTTCTTGGTTATTGCAGAGAACCCTTATTCCTTATATCAGCAAAGCAATACTGGGAGTGCAGAAAAGTCTTTGGTTGTGGAAGCCTGCTCAAAAGCACCACAAGGAAGAAATCTTTACTTAAATAAAGTGCGGAGAAAGATGTTTCTCTGAGACTTTGCTTGTTTGCAGATGTGCTGTAAAAAAAACTTTGAAAAGCTGCTTTTTGTTTTTCACACTTAGCCTGTGTACTTTGGTAGAGAATATAACTGTGAAAACTATAAGGTTCAGTTCTAGTGGCTCCCTGCTGGCCATTTGGTGGAGTGTGAGTGAAAGGTGGATTTACCTTTAGAACAAATTCTCATTGCTTCATGTCATTCTGTATTTGCTTTAAACACCGTGAAGCTTTGTCAAATGCGGTTAAAATTCTGTTGTTTTTTTTTTTCCAGTACATTTTGCTTGTTGACTGAGTTTATAAAGGACATTTAATCTCCTCTTTGCCTCTGATGTCATGACTGATTCAGACTAAATTGTTCCTTTTGATCTGTTCTCTTTACTAGCAGGGACTGACCTGGCATTATTTATTGCAGCCACATAGCAGTGCATCAGTCACACAAGCAGTCCCTGGCTTTCCAATTGTGTTGTTAGTGAGGTGTCCAAAAAAACCCATAGAATGCTGCAATTCCTGCAGCAGTCATTTATTGTGTGGAATTCTGCTTTGAACCAATCTTGAGAGACAGTGCCACTGTGACCTCTTTCCTCCTGCATGGTGTAGAAGTGTCACTGTGTTATTAAGATCCTTAGGATTTTTTTCTGATGCTTCTTTTTTAAAAGTAACTTTTCTCATTGGAAGAATCACTCTGTGGTACTTCTGACACAGCATAGCTGCTTAATTTCATCTAAAGGTGCTGCATTTTCAAAACGAGAGGTGATTTCACGTGAACGATCTGCAAAAAGTCAATGCGTATGTATTTAAATACCTTCTAGGAGACCTATACATTATCCTTTAAGCAATTTAGTTATTAAAGTAGCTGAACTGAATTCTTCAATAAAGGAAGAACTCAGCCTACTCACGTAGCCAGAGAAGTATTTCTAGCCTGTGTTGGAAGCTATGTATAAATCTGTAACTGTGTTTAGAAATAGAAATTTGTCCTCAGGATCCCCGAACTGCAGAAGTATAAGATCTGGAGAATGCTGAGAAATTGTCCCAGATTTCAGTACCTTGTTTTTGTAGACAGGACTCTGCTTATTGTTTGAAGTACACATCTGGAATTGTATCAGAAAATTAGGTATTCGTTAGAACACAGGTAATAGGCAAATAATGTAAAAAAAAATCAACCTGCTAAATAAATGTCATTCTGCTCTAGCTGCTGTATCTCAGTGATTGTGTTGTTTGCTGAGTTGTCCAGTGCCTGGTGAGCATAGCTAATTACACTGAACACTGCATCTCAGGAGATTTTTTCCAGAGTTAAATGCATTTTTCCAAAATGATCCGCATCTTATTTCTGCACCTGAGAATGGGAGATACATAAAAAATGATGAAGGTGGTAACTGGAGATTGCTGAAGTAAACCCAGATCCTCAGAAGAGACTGATAGATTTTAGAAAAGTGAACGTTTTAATTTTTAAAGTTAAAAAATAAGTGAAGGAAAATAGGGAAGGGGAATTCTCCTTTGTGAAATAAGGACTTTTTTTTTCCAAGAAAGAGAATAGTTGTGAGATATTCTCCTTAAAAAAAAGAGTAATTTTCTATTCCTTTCTTACAAAGAAAACTCTCAAATAGAAAGAATGGAGGAGGGTAACTGAAGTACTTGTGGGCAACAATAACACAAAAAATAATAGAATGAATTTAGTTTACGAAAAGAGAGAATTTTTAAAGTTGGGTTAAATTCTTTGTTAGGAAAAAAGTGAATGTCTTCACAAATTATCTTCTAGGATGTATTTTAACTGACAAGGGAATTTATCTAGTGAGGTTACATCCTAACAGTTTCTCGTAAAGTAATGCAGTGCTGGAAGAAAACTATAATGAAGTGCTGTCTTTTCAAAGGAGATCAATTTGGTTAAATAAAAAGCACATCTAGATAAGTTTCTAAAAAAGTGAAAAGAATTATGGGTAATGTCTGCTTTCAGTATTCTGTTACAAACGTGGATGGTTTTATAGCAATTAATGAAATAAAATTCCATTTTTTAACTTGAAAAAAAAATATGGCAGTAATTCTGTGAAATGATAGAACTCTGGGGGATGCTGATGTGCCCACTGCACACAAATACTTGAACTCTTGATGGTAACTGCTCTCATCGTATCATAGAATCATAGACTGGCTTAAGTTGGAAAGGACCTTAAAGCCCATCCAGTTCCAACCCCCTGCCGTGCCACCCAACAGCTCAGCTGCCCAAGGCCTCATCCAACCTGGCCCAGGGATGTGAGCTTCTTATAAATGATTTTCCCTTATGAAACGAAAGCCTTTGAGTTGTGCTTTCTGTTGAGAAGGTAAAAAGACAAAGATCTTCCTAAATCTTTCAGGAAGAAGAATAGAATTTCTGTATAATCAAGTTTGGTTTTGCTTTTTTTGTTATATAAGCAACAAAACAAAAATAAGAATGTGAAATTCTGTACTATTAGCTGTGGAAAAAATGGCAAGGAATGCTTTCACAATTTTTGAGTTGGGTGTTTATGTGCTGTTTTGAAGCATACCCCAGAGAAACTCACTGAGGCTTCTGAATGATTTTCTTTCACAACAAACTATCAGGTAGCCTTGCAGTATTTGTAAGTTTTATACAGAAAGTTGTTTTTTTAATACATTTCTCTTTCAACCTGGTTTGTCGTTTTTTTTTTTTTGCATGAGTGTGAATACATTATATCCATTTTGCTTTAGTTAAATCCAAGTAAATATGAGCAGTGGAGTTATGAAAACATTTTTAGGGAATGCATTTTTAAACAAAGCTGTAAAATCAAAGAGAGGTTGTTGCATGATTGTTATTTAATTCAGTAAGTATGATAGTCAAACTATTTTTCAAGCATTATTGAGAAAATTGTTTTAGATCACAATAGCAGGAGGGAAGTTGTGGAGATAATTAATAAATGTTACTGAGGTAATGGAAAATTGCCCTTTGGAAACGTAATGTGGGTTGATTCTGTCAACTTCTGTTAGTTGAGAAAATGGAAAAACTTTTAATGAGTTTCAGATGGAAATGGAATGACTCTGAAGTCTCCAGGTTGTGAGCTTTCCTGTTAAGTAAAAATGTGATGGTGATCCTCTGTGGCTTGTTAGCCAAGAAGTGAAGAGTTTAGGGGGGGAAAAAAAAAAATCACCAGTTGGGATGTAATTTCAGACTGAACTTATACAATTAGTAACATGTCTAAACTGAAAATAATAACATCATAGAATTCATAAATATTAGAAATTAGAGTATCAACACAAATAGCTTTGCAGAGATGCAGGTTAGCATACTGTACACAACTCAGTGAGAGCAGGGACTCTAAATATCACTAAGAAATCTGTGAGTACTAATAACTAAGAGATTAGGTCTTTTACACTGAATAAATGGAAATAATCGGCTTTTAGCTTTGTTAGAAGTGCTTTTGAATATCCTATTTTTAAACACTTTTTAGGAAAAGACTTTTTTTGTTGTGGTCTGGAAGGAATTTATATCATACCTTATTTATCAGGGCGTAATTCTGTGGATAACAGATGAAATATCCTCTGTAATTATGTGAAGGTAACCACTTCAGAATTAGATACCTGCCTTCTAAATTGATGTACTTGCTGAGATCTCTTAGTGAACTGAACTCAGTTTCAGGAGGAAGTCTGAATGGTGGGAATACAGTGACTTTGTATACCGGTGTTAGAAAGGGTTTTCAGTGTGTAAGGAGACAATATAAAATACAAAAGATGATTACATAGGAGCTCTGAAAAACCAAACATGGAAGTTCTTTTTGCTGTTAGGTTAGCAGCTACAATGTGGGGAAACGAGATAGGTCAGTAATGGGAAATGGGAAGAATACTGAAATAAAATGCTTTGGCAAACAGCTAAACACTGCAGAGCTGTGGAGATGTCACCTAGTCGAATGGGTCTTCTGTGATTTTTGAGGTTGCAGGGGCACAAACAGTAGCTGTAATCTCAGAGTTACACTCATAACGTGTCATCATAAATAAATCTGGGAAATAGTTTTGAATTCATTGGTGTCTACTCAAGAAAGTGTGTTAACTTCCAAGCACCTCATGCTGTCATGACAGAGGAAAGTACTACTGTGACATTCTTGTTTTATTATCCTAAATGTTAATCCTAGATTTTGCTGCATAGATGACTTGCTGTAGTTAGTCTGTGTTAGTACTTATTTGTCTTTCATTCCATTTGCTTTTGATTGTTGGCTCTAGGAAATGAGAATCATGTCTTTTCCCACCTGTTTCCTTTCTTTTGATGAGCTGACGTTGGGTATTATGGGAGAATGAAATACAAATAAATGATGATGAGAGTTGGAGCAGAAGTATTGTTAGTTTGTGCTGATCTGGCCTTCTTTTTATTTTTAGGTGGAGGCAGGAGAAATGAGTAGAAACACTGAACTAAAGAAGCTGCAGATCTTTGGAGCTGGACCCAAGATGATGGGTCTGTCATTGGGAGCAAAGGATAAAGAGGGTAATTAAGTCCTGGGTTCATTGCTTTGTAAAGTAACAAGGCTATTAAATCTTTCCGCATGTCTTTAGAGGCAACATTAAAAAGAAGGTAAAGTGTTATAACTGGAAATAGAAAGTCAATATTTTAGGTTTTAATTCATGAGAGATTTTCAGGGTGCTTCATGTAACTTGGCATAGTTTCAACTTTTTATGTACAGTATTGTAACCATACAATTATGCAGCTGTTGCATGAACTGTGTGGCTGGAAGGAAAAACAGGACTTTTTTTTTTGACCGTTCTGAAGCTGATCCTACTAGCTGAGTGAGCTAATTCTCTGTGTTTTTTGAGGCAATTGAGATGACCTGTGAGGATATACAAAATATATTTTCCTAATTCCTGTTTATTTTAGAATGATTGGGTACAGCAAGACGTTTTACCTTTTGCTGAGTGGCCATGTAGTTTCAGGTATTAAAGACAGGTTACCAAACTGGACCTCTTTGTTGTTTTTGCAAATTGCATCTATCTTCATGTGTTATTAATAACACTTAACTTTATTTTCCTTAAAGATGAGGTGACACGAAGACGCAAGGGAAACAGATCAGAAGCATTTGGAATGCAGATGAGGCAGCGCAAAGGAACTCTTTCTGTCAACTTTGTAAGTTTGATTATCTTGCTATGGTTTCTGATAAGAAATTCATTGATTTACTAAGGTGCTTTTTTTTTTTCCAAAACAAAGAAGAGTGAACGGTGTTCTATAAAATAATGCGTAGCTTTTAATTCAGGCGTGTTAGTGTGAAGGTACTTGATTATAGGTTTAAAGACTTGCTTTGCCATGTACTTCTTACATGTCTTCAGTAGCTTGCTCTCTATTTGAGCTCCTCCTTTGTGGTGCAATAGTACTACATCTCTTCCTTTAAATATGTGAGATGCTCCAGTACTTCAGCATTTTGATTATAGCAATATCAGCTTTCATCTTCATCCTCATTGTTCTGAGTTTAAACTAGTCATGGTATCATAAAATTGAGTTGGAAGGAACCCTTAAAGGTCATCTGGTCCTGCCCCACTGCAATGAACAGGGTCATCCACAGGTAGATCAGGTTGCTCAAAGCCCCATCCAGCCTGACCTTAAGTGTCTCCAGGAACGGAACACCTACCACATTTCTGTACAACCTGTGCCAGTGTCTCACCACCCTTATTTTGAAAATATTCTTTCTTATGTCCAAGCTAAACTTCCCTCTTTTAGTTTGAAACTGATTCCCCCTTGTTCTGTCACCACAGACCCTGCTGAAAAGTTTGTCCCCTTCCTTCTTTCTTACAGCCCCCCTTTAGATGCTGGAAGGCCACTATCAGGTCTCTCCACAGCCTTCTCTTCTCCAGGCTGAACAGACCCAGATCTCAGCCTGTCCCTGTAGGTGAGGTGTTCCACCTGTGGGATAATTTTTGTGGCCTTCCTCTGTATGCACTCCAGCAGGTCCACATCTCTCCTGTACTGTACTGAGGACTCCACATCTGGATGCAGTACTCCAGGTGAGGTCTCACCACTGCAGAATAGAGGGGCAGGATCAC
>JAOWBP010052510.1:0-12862 GCA_028571105.1 Tragopan temminckii
GGAGTCACCCCTCACAGGGAGCAGGGAACAGTGAGTGTCAAAAAGGAGTTCATGTGTTCAGGAAAGACCTGTTGGCTTCCTGCTGGCTACAGTGCAAGGGCTGTGGTAAGGCCGTGGAGGGAGGCAGGAGGTGAAGGCTTTCAATTAAAGTTTTTAAGCCCACAAAATGACACTGTCCGTGGGCAGTGAAGCACAAGGCAGCCTCTGGGTTGATAACACTGATCTGTGTTTTCCAAACATGCTCTGGGAAGCCGCAGGCAAAGCGCAGGTAGGGGCTGACAAAGGCACAATCGGTGCAAAGGTAAAATCTAATTAATAATGAATAGCAATCTACTTCCTCTCCATAATTTAGAAGTGCAGCTCTTAATTAGAAATAATTACTTTTTAATCTAAAATCATTAAAAAGAATCAAACGTTAGCAAAAGGAAAGGCAGCCCCTAGGAAGGTGCAACTGATTCCCTGACGCTGGGTGCCATGCACCAAACAGCAGCTCCCGCTCAGCCCCAGACCCACGGGGCTGCCTCTGCTTTGTCCATGCTCCCTCCATGCCAAATGAGCAGTCCTTCACCACAGCCATACAGGGCTCCCAGCCTTGGATGGAGCTGTGAGCTAAAGCATGGACAGGTGAAGCTCAGCTGTGCTGAGCTGTGATTTCCCTCTGCAGCTGAGCAAAGCGGGAGGTGCACATGGAACAGAATGCTGGGAAACAAAGCAAGCATTCTTAAACCCATCACACGTGATAGCATGTGTGGTCCCAATGCCTCCAGGCACAACTGAGGAGGACTGCAGCCCTTCCCAGAGAGGACAGGGCACGATGTCCCATCTCCATCCATGAGATGCCCCACAGCAAAGCTGACCTAGGGCTGCTCCTGCCTCACCCTGCGCATCACCCCACGCTTCTACTCCTCTCCTCCAGCCCACAGCATCAATAAGCCAGTCTGTAAATGCCCACCGCGACATCGAAGCTGGAGGAAGGTGTCCTACCTGAAGCAGGAAAGGTAAGTGGGTTCCTTGG
The DNA here is from genome assembly GCA_028571105.1 of Tragopan temminckii. Lineage (NCBI taxonomy): Eukaryota > Metazoa > Chordata > Aves > Galliformes > Phasianidae > Tragopan > Tragopan temminckii. The sequence continues at coordinate 1,016 of JAOWBP010052510.1, forward strand.
CATCTAGCTGGCAGCAGGCAGCGTGGTGACTATTTGAGCATTGTGGTCTCCTCCCCAAGTCTCACTTTGGGAGCAGAAAAACTGGCTCTGCCACCCGCCCCGGACAGCACGTGACACAGAACATGACCAGTCACATTCACACCTATAGAGCCTGGCAGACATTTCTGCCCCCAGCATGGGCAGCAGCACTGAGCCTGACCCCGTACCAGCTCTTCAGGGCACTCCATAGGGAATACACCAAGGGCAGATCCCTATCAGATACAGAGGATGGGACTTGGAGGTCTCCTTAGAGCCAGAGGGCAAGAACCTCCACCACCAGATCTTTGCTGCCCTCTTCCCAGAGCTTCACAGCCCAGGCAGGGCTCCTTCTGCTCATCCTTGCTGTTGGCTTCTGCTCCAACATATCATTAAGCAAATAGCTGTCAGCAGAGAGCAGTTACCAGCAAGTCTAAACACTTGCATAATGTGCTTCCCCTGTAATGCAATGCCCTCATTTCTAATAGCACCAATATGGGATAATAACAGCAACAGTAATGTCAAGAAGGGCTCATGTACCTGAAAGCTGATTTGTTTTCTCCACCTAATAAAAGGTATTACCTCTCCCACAAGATTTGCCCCATTTAAACCCTTCAAATCTACAGCAAAGTTCCTCCCACAGTAATTACAACTGTAATTGTAACTCATGCGCAAGCTGACCCTGGGTACCCTGCAGTAGAGCTGCAGCTGCACAGAGCTCACCCACCCCGAAAACCTGCCCATGGATGCACTAAGCCTCCTGGACTCATGGGAGTCCATGCTGGCCCCAAATACAGAGCATGAGTCCTCCCCGCAAGGTTAGATCAGAAGTAAGAGGTAGGCAAGGCACACAGAGATCAGGGTCAGAATGAGCACGAGGAGCACGACACCAGGTCATCGCAGGGCAGGGAGGATGCTCACTGTCAGGATCAGCTGGAATCCAACCCTGCGTGTCCAAACAACTCCTGCCATCCCCTGATGAGGATACTCACCCACAGGCATGGTGCTTGACCTTGTTTTGAAAATTGTGACCCTATTACAGCAGTCGCTGCTCCCTGACTGCCCTGCCAGGCTTGTGGTATGATGATGGGGCACATCCACCATCCTTCAGCCACAGTCAGCAAGGGTACAGCCCTGGCACTGCTGCAGGGATGTGGGGACACAGAGCACCACCCCAGGGCTCTGGCTCCTGGGGGCTGCCCCAGCCAGGCCACAGCCAGCAGCATCTTGTAACGTGAATCTGGTTGTTACCATATGATGGGACATCAGTGGTCCCAGCCCACAAAGCACACCTGAGCTCTGCTCTCAGCAGGCACGGAGCTGCCCACAGATAGTGGAAGGGAACGTGGCAGCCAGCAACCAACATCAGTGCAATGAGCTGCTGTCAAAGTGCAGAGCTGCACTCCCAGAAATATTAATTAGCACAGGACCGGGCATTTATGTCCTCCCACGCTGGATTTGATTACTGTGCTAAGCAGCCTTTGGCTACAGAAGACCAATCTTTCTGCTGAAATCACATCACTACAGACAACTGTTTATTTACGATCCAGCATGTGTACCTGGGGAAGAAAATGCCACAGTCTTTCTCCTCCTGCCACAAGCTCTCCCCTTCCTGCTCCTGAGTCAGAACATTTAATTCATGCTGTGGGTGATTCAGGACACCTGGACATCCATTCCCTCACTCACAGCCACCAGCACTGCTGGCACCAGAGCTGCTGCTACTTCTAAATGAGCAGGACAACCAATCGCCCCTCCTGCGTCAGAGGTTTTGCTGCTGCTGAACGTGTGTGTGTTAATAATGAAAAGTGAGTCCCTGGGAATGCGGCTGGGCCAAGGCTGGGAGCACACTGGGAGAAGCAAGCCTTTTTCATGTTTTAAACCTTTCCACAGCAGCTGCCAGGAAGCAGCATTTGCAGCTGCAAGTAACAGAATCTCTCCTAAGGAAAGAAAATAATTGTGGAAGGTTTTTTCCCCCTCCCAGCTCCTGCCAGCATCTCAGCTAACTCTTATCTATTCTCAGCCACCTCTCATCTCTCTGAACACCACCAGAAGTTCTCAAATCACTGCCAGCTCTCATCAGATTCACGAGCAAGTCAAGGCTGAGCAATAAGACCTCCAGACAGTTGGATGGTGAATTCTGATGCATCCTTTGGGTAGCAAGATTTCAACAATTGTAACTATTTCTGTTGGCAATCTACTGCGGTCCTTGCAGAGGCACACAAGTGAAGCTGCTGCACAGTTGGGCATTGGCTGTTCTAACAAAAAGCAGGTGAGCATGTGACTGAAAGAACTACCATCTGCATTATTTAAAAAAATAATAAAAAAAAAAACCCTTCCCTTTAATTATTAAACTACTCTACACAGAAGCACTGCAGGCCAGCTTAAGTAGACCACCTCGAAAAAAAAAAAAATAAGTAGCTGCTGCTTCATAAAGCCCTGTTATCATCATTTTTTCCTCTTCTGACATTTCTGTAAATCTTGGCTTTGTGGCAGGAGCCAAGGTGACATTTTGTGCCAATGCAGTAATTTAGAGCTCAGATGTGGGAACTCTCACACCCAGCCTGTGTTTAGAGCCTTGTTTCCTATGGAAGGGTGCCCTGCCGTGAGAGGCCCCAGCTGCCCCTGCCCCACAGCAGCACACAGCCCTGCCCCAGAAACCAGCCAGGGGATGAGGAAAGGCAGCACAGATCTTCCCTGCTGCTCTGTTAGCGCCCCTTGCCACCTGAAACCGTTGTCAAAACAAATCCTTTTCCAAAAATGCTATCAATGTAAAGAAAAGGTATATATTTTATTGTAGCACAGACATTCTTCTTCCCCAGACACACTCCTTTCAAGTCTAGCATTCTTTAAAAAGCAAAATAAAATACTTTGATTTGATCAGCCAGGACTAAGGCAAGGGCTTTTCCACGCATGTAAAACCAGAGCAGCATTAGCAGAGGGGTATACTAACACAAAGAACATCCCTCTATTGCACAATAGAGCAGAGAAACTACTGCAAGCCTTCAGTACTGCAGAAATCTGCAAGGCCTACTAAAACCCAGAGGATTTTAAAAATAAGATCTGAGCATCACTCTTACCAATAAGCAAATACAGAGGCAGGTGTGACACTCAGTCACCTCTGATTTGCTATTCTGGACTTCTTTAAGTTCCATTTAAGCTGTGCATTTCTGCTCTTGTGATTCCAACAGAGGCTGTTCCCTCCCAGTGGGAAAGCTCAGAAGATAGAAATTGTAAAAAGGAACAAAGCAGGGAACTTTCATAGCACAAAGGAACAGATACGATACGTGAAGCAGCTTTTGAGACAAATTAGGACTCCTGCTAACAGAACCAAATTGCTTCCTCTTCCCCTGCTTTAATATATCTTCCAAGAAGGAGCATTACATTATAGTATTTTTACACATAAACTGGAAAAAAAAACAGTATCTGAGTCTGAACAGTCTGTGGCTGACACGTCAAGTTACGTTAAAAAAGGGGCATCCTACGGCTCAATTCTCTCATTAGATTGCTCAAACAAGAATCAATCCTTTAGCCAGTTCTCATTTATTGCTATAAAGTAAAGTACCCACATTCTTTGGGCCACATCAGCATTTTTCCAGTTTGTGCTGAGGCAAGCATTCTGCAAGAGAACGAATAACAGCACCCTAGTGAGTCCCAATCCCACATCCCTGAGTCATTAGCAGACACCTTCAGGAAGCTGGGGCTTCTCTTCTGCAACAATGGCTCAAGAAGGAACCCCCTCTGTTCTATTCTTTCCAGTCTTGCAAAATAATCAGGAGTGATAATCAAAAATCTTTGCCTTCTCTTGCATCTTCTATCCATTTCAGCTCCAGTGCTGGGCACTCAGAAGCCTAGTTATGTCTCTCTGACTTAAAAATCAACTATGACTTCAGCTAACTCTTAAATTGCCAGCTGCTACTCTTTTCTCCAGCATTGTCTCCACAGTCTAGAGAGCTTCTCCAAAGAGCTTGTTAACACACACAGCAGAGAGACTCCACTCCAAGCCTATGGAAACAGGGAAGCAGTCTGCACTTGAAGTCTGTCACATCATCCACCAGCCTGGACTATGCTAATCACATCCTTCAATGAGCTGTAAGAGCTGTCATTGTCAGACTGCACTTTATCATTGCTCTTGCAGTAGCAGTGATCAGTTCATCTTTTTCCCTTTTAATATCAGCCATTACGTCATTCTCCAGCATGGAAAATACGAAGCGAGAAGGTCAAGAAGTTCTTAATTAGATGGGTTTTTATTGCTGTGATAGTTCCGTTCTAGCCTCAATAAGAGAGAGCTGCAGTACAGGCAGCAAGAGCTGGAAGGCATCTTGGATGTACGAAGCACTGTTTGAAGCCTATGAAAATGATTTAAAAAAAAGAAAAAAAAGACACATGAATAATTATGCTACCAGTCAGCTTCACTAACTTCATACTCATTTCAAACAGCATTGATTGATGTACATAAGGAACAAAACCCTACTGCTTATTGGGTTTTTAAAGCTTCCTTTTAGAAATCAATTTAATGTAAGTTTTTGAGGGGCTTTATGTCACTCAGCAAAAAAGCAACTAGCTTAAAAGCTGCTACACAAGATCAAGTGTGATCTAAAGGTAGGATACTACTTTGTGTAAGAGATAAAAAGCATTTCTTTCAAAGAGAAACATAAGCATGCTGCATCAGGAAGGAAGAATACACCAACAGAAACATCCGTTTCCCATCCCACCTCTGAAGTTTACAAGCACTGAGGACCAACATAACAGCTGGGAAATGCTGGGACTCTTACACGCTGATTTATGAGCTTGTCTAAGATTTGAATTCAAGCATTCTACAAAAGTGCTAGAAATCCAGATATCTGAACAAACTACTCTGCATCTTCTGACCCATGATAGCTATCAGCTGGGACCACCCCAACCAAGCTCACTCTTCACTAACATTCATGTGCTGTGAAGATCTACAGACATTTATTAAAATCTGTAAGTTATCAGATAGTTAAGTAAGTAGAATCTTAGGCTACAGGTTACAGAACTTTGCATGCATGAGGACAGTGAGGTAGAAAAAACAGTGTATCTATTTTTTGAGTATTAGCTTAAAGTTTTAAACTTCAGCACAACTGACCTCCAAAAACACTCCAGTGATTAAGGGATTAAGCACATCTGCCTTCTCTTTGACCTGCAGAGACCAGACATATATTATCTCAATTGAAAATTTTATCATATTACTTCAAGCAAAATAAAGTTAAACCCTCTATAAGGTTACAGTCACCATTGCTCCCTTGACAATATGAAAGCTAAGGCACAAGGTGCAGAGGATCTGCCCTGCACATGCAAATAAGAACAAGGTAATCCACACACATTCAGTGCAGGCCCTCTATGGATACACATCTTCAAATGAACTACAGGCAGTCAGAATGTAAGGATACCATCTTCAATAACACCTAAATGTTTTGTAATATCCACAACAGAATCACGAACCTCATTTCCTTCTGTCTCATCTGTATTGTCAGCACCAACCCCCACCACCATTCTGTGCCAGACTGAACACCTCTAGTGGCATTCAAAAGCTCAGCATACATTCAGCTGCCACAGTCTGCAAAAAAGTAATCTAGGAGACCAGACTACAAAGCAAAAACCTGCATGCATAAATGAGGAAGCACAACAAGTGCTTTATGGTGAGGATTCCAATGCAGTGCTGTAATCAAGTAACACATCTCATCCCTAAGAACTGTAATGCAATCCGTACCCCTGCAATTGTTAAGCACGTAGTAAATTCTTTGGAGAAAGATGACAGTTCCTTACACAGCACGATCGTCACTCTGTGGAAGAAGAGTGGAAAGCTATATAGTAAATACAGTCTACAAGAAACAATCCTCTTTTAGTATTCATGTAAAACACAAATACCTTGTTTCCACGTACATAAAGTTAAATTAAACCGAAACTGGTACATAGCATTTCAACAGTTTATGAAGATCCAAAAGTTCCCCAAAGAAATGGGGGAAAAGAATGGTGGAAAGATAAGTAATTAAAATTGAAAATGTGAGAGAGCTTTCAAAAGATAGACACAGCAATTCAAAAAAAGAACAGTACTAATTTGCTTTATTACTAACAAGTACCACTTTCTGAAGTAAAAAGTATTGTGCAGTTCATACCCTCACCAACTAGATCGTGCTGCAAAGAAAAATCCTCCGTGCATTATTTGTATGATCAGGCTATTAATTAGTGCAGCAATTTTACAGTATCATGTATCTAACGAACTACATGACTAGCAAAAGGGTAGTTACAAATCACTTTTATACAGCTGTTATTGTCACATTTTAAATTTCTATCTACTAACTAGCAGAAGTTTGGGGAAAACATTTCTCTTGGTTGTAACAGTTTTTGAGCAGGGTTTCCTTTCTTATCAATAAATGTCTTCAAGCTAGATAAAAACAGTTGAATTACCCTATGGGTGGCATCCCTATCTTCCAGCAGTGAACATCCATTCAAGAGCAGAATTCAAGAGCCCTGCACCCCTTGGAATTGCAAAGCAGCCTTAAACAGTTTAATCATAGGTTATTACACGCTACACATTTATGAAGAGATAAACTTACTGTGAAAGGGACTTGGCTCTGTCTGTGGCAGTCACCTCCTGTTTCTGACCATGCAGAAACAAAGCTGCAGTTTTGTGGAACGCTTCAATGGAGTATGCTGTCAGTTCAGCCAGACTTCTTATGGCAAATGCATGAATATCCTGCAAGAGTTGAAAAAAAACAAAAAACCTCCCACATCACACGAGAACTAGCAGCCTTTGTTATTTAAAGCAAATAAATAATACAATGCACTGTCTGCCTTTTCAAACCCCCAAACCCCAGAAATAGAAACTCGTAAGTTCTAGTAATCACAACTGTAACTCAGTTGCCAGATAAACACTGTGATCAGATATTGTCTTATTCCATTGGTCAGTTACCTCTACTGATTTTTTAACATCATGGTCACCACCTCCAGGTTCTACTTCCTGGTTTTCTTCACTCTCTTTTTCTTCTTTAGGAAGACTGCTGTTGAACTGTGCTATCCATTTATGAGCAGATGTCCTCACCTGTATGAAGATAATGACTAAAATGAAGCCCCACTGCACACCACAAAACACAGAACATTAGATCTCCCTAAAAGAAGGAAACAGCTACATCAACCAACCACAATGAACTATCCTAGTGCCTTCTTGACTTCGTAGAAGGTTGGCTGCATGCATGTAGAAGACGACATTCATTTCTCTAACACCAGATGCTGGGATTTACCAGCAGAGCCATGATTAACTGAGGAGCTTCAAAAACACGTCTGCAGAATGCTGCTGCCACTTGGTGGATCTGAAAGGTAGTGAAACAACTGCAAGAAGGGCATATCCTCTTCATACCAGCTTCTGAACATAGTAAAACCAACTGATTTGTGCCAAGAGGAGGGCTGCAGTTCAAAATGGTTGGTTGGTTACACTGCAGTGGCTGACAGCTTGCTGCTCAGTTTTCTTCGCCAGCAGATATTACTGCCCAGTGATAGGACAAAGACCCACTGGTGCCCACTGATTCAGAGCCTCAAATATTACAGAACATGATTTTGCCCCATAAAGTCAAAGGAAAAGGCCCATTTCTTTTAACTCCAATTGTCAAAGTGTCTAAAACATAGCTTGTCTTCATGCCGTTTCACAAGCAAAGCAAGACTGAGAAGCAGGTCTTACAGGAAATCTCTCCAGCTTTTAAAGAAACAACTCACCAGGATCAATTTATCCGGCTTTGTGGAGATACGCAATTCTGAAAACAGCTCTGTTACTTCCTTGGTGAACTCCTCATCTCCTAAGGGAAAGAGAAGGCTAAAGAATCCCCAGAAAGGATAGATACAGGAAACAAGCAGGACTTTAATGCACAACTAGTTTTGCACAAGTCTGTCAACTGTCTCCTACATTTCTCCTTGAATCATCAACTCAGGCAAGGATGCATCACATCTGGTCTTTTAAATATAATTTATAATGTAAGTTATGAAAAGGTGGAGACACCAGTGCCAAAAGATTAGCTTTTGCTCTCTCAATCCTGCTTCTTTAGCTAAGGTAATTCAATTTTTACAGGCAGGCAATCTATAACATATCAAATAAACACAGCATTTTACAATGCACTAAGTTGTGCTTTACCTTGGAGAATCTGAAATATTGCTTAAAGCCTACAGTTCTCCTGTTATATACGGCAGGGCAGATGTTAACAGTGGGAGAGAGGCAGTGAGATCCATCACAGAAATATAAAAGCTACATTAAATGCTAAATGCTAGCAAGTGCAGGTGTGAGCCCTCCCTGATGAACCATTTAGGTAAAAGAAATGCAAGAAATTTACATTAATACCTACATAATCTCCAAGAATCAGATGGCTTCTCTGTATGGAGACACCTCTAAGTTTTTTGGTCCCCTGGCTAACTCTCACTTAAAAAAAAAAAACAAAAACATTTGCTCTCCCCTAGGTTAGACAACCTATTTGAAGTCTTTCCCTCATGAACAGGGAAACCCGGTGTCTCCTTGCATTATGAATATTGGCTCAAGGTCAGCTGTAAGAACAGACCAGAAGTCAAGTAAATCTAATCCTGTTCTGGCAAGAATCGAGTGATTTCTGCTACAGAATTAATTCACAGAAGCCTTCCAATGATGAAGGGCATTGGTACCAGTCATGCTCCTAGCCACAGATGGCTTCAGAATTAAGGATCTAGCGAAAGAATAACTTCACATCCATTGCTAGCACTCTCACGACTAGTTGGTTCTGCATTGAGAATTTCATTTAGAACCAGCTTCTCCTTCCAGAACCTAGGGTATTTACCTTTCTTTTCTTCCTCTTCTTCTTCAAAGAATTCAGCTAAAGAAAATGCTTCATTGAGTTGCTCCATTTCCTCTTTCACTGTGTCCAACTCTTCTCCAGAGAGAGCATTTAGAACCAATTTCACCTAGTTAGGGGCAGAACAGCCAAATGGAGAGTTATAAGTCCAGAAAGAAAAAGAAACAAGATGGAAGATGAAGTAACTCATTTACATTGCACGTAAAAACATTACAGATCAAAACTAATGAGAAAGTGATGTTTTCCTATATGAAGGAAGAACAAGTTAGGTAACAGCAGATTCTTACAGAGTTATTAAAATGACTCCTTTAGAAAAATCTGAATGACTTCTGAATGCATATGCTGACCAGCCCTTCTCCTTGCCCTGAAACAGAGAGGACACTCTCTGCTGCACCTGTAGTACTGCTCTCCTCCAGCAAACAAGCACCCTCTTGATGAGGTGTTGAAGAAATGCAGGAACTGAGGTTGGTTAGGAAAAGAGAATGGCTCTAGGAGCTGAGGACAGGACAGAATGCTCCCAAGGAAAACAGCAGATCATAATGCAGGAGTCAAAGTGAAGTTGTACAATCATAATTTTGTAACAAGTTTTGAGCACTTAATTTTGCATGTATGTACATACATCTCAGATCTTTTTTTCTCCTGCTCAGCTGAACTCAAAAATAGAAGGAAAATTGCTCAAGGCCATTACCTTTGATTCACACTCTCTAGAGAGCATCTCTAAGGCCTCCAGATGTGAAAGACCCTGAAACTCATCAAACAGTAACCCATAATGGGCTTTCTTCTCTGTAGTCATGGTAACCTCAGTAGCTGTCTGCTGCTCTTCTTTCTCCTTTGCCTCTCGTAAGACCTGAAAAAGAAATGCAGAGGACTCAGGTCAATACCAGAAGATACAGAATTGGGTAGGAGAAAGCTTTAGGTTCAACAGTAAGAGACGGCTGCTTAACGACAGGATCACAAAAGAAGAAAAAACAATAAGAAACCAACACGTTGATATGGAACAGCCGTACCTGAGATAACGTAGAGGTTCTGTTCATTAGGCCCTTTGTTTTTTTGAATCCAGGGTCTCCCTCAGCTATCACATCCATTGTCTTTTTCCCAATGAATTCCAAGGCATCTAGACCTCCAGTAATAACACTTTTTCCCTGTGAAACAGATTTGGATATTGTCAATGCTTAGAAGTCACAGAAGACCATATAGCTGAAGAAATGAGACTGAGGCCATGTTATGCTAGACAAGCCAAATTGGTCCTCGTCACCCCAGAATTCAACCCTAATCATCCAAAATAGAGTAAGGACAAGGAAAGTGCCATGATACACTATCAATCAACCATTTAATACAACACTCAAACAGCTACATGAATCTGACAGAAAATATTATCATTCTGTGAAGGAGCTGGTTCTCAGCACTCTGAAGTATTTAGTTTCTGACACTCCAAGAAGAAAAAGCTACACATGTGGGCTTCAGTTGCTTGTTTTTGCTTTTAAGGCTTGAACGTCTGCAGCTATTTCAGATTCATGGGAAAAACTGACAAGACAGCAGATCACAAAGGCACTGTTTCTAAGGGTACTGGACTCTTTGAAGTCTATTTCTCACGGTCACAGGAGCAAGCTGATTTCCAAGCAATTTGGTCTGGTTTCACGAGTTTCTGAAGAGGAGAATGAGTTTCACATCTAGACAATTCTCTGAAAATATTCCAGGAATGAGTCTGACTCTCCATTTGACTGAATGCCCTAAAGGAAGGGAGCATAGATAACTCCACAGAGGTGAAATGCATGGGAATGCATGCATCACACAGTTCACCATTGGGCATCCTTGTTATATATCAACATTTCATATACAACTAACAAAACTAAAGATGACTTGCACAACAACTGCCAGTGTGGCATGAGATAATGCCTGCTTGAAGGCTGACATATTCTCTCACTAATTATCTCACAAAAGCCAAAATTAAGTTTCCTGATACGATGCTTCAGACAACGCTCTCAAACTCATTTTCTCCTGCATTCCCAACTCACTCACTGTGCTTTGAACAGCAGTAGAGATGGTTGATAGAACTCCAAAAGCTCCAGCAATAGGAAAGGAACTGCCATCACCAGCTGCATCTGCGCTGTTAACATCAGGATTCTCACTTCCTGCATTAGAAGGCAGAAAATCAGCTTCCTCACTCCCACAAAAAGATCCTTTCAGCTGCTGAGTGCAGAAAATTAACTAACAAAACGTGTCAGCCAGAAGCAGGGTTAAAACTGAGATTATTTTCCTGTTCTCTTTCCAGAGCTAACACCAGTAAGCAATGTGCTGTTTTTAGCACTTTGGTATCTACACTAACATGAGAGATAGAAGTAACATGATGTCATTTGGGGGCTGATTATATTGAGATTTGTTTCAGTGTTGTTCTTACACAATAAAAACTGACCTCTTGTAGCATCTCTGGTCTCTGAAGAGATTTCACTAGGACTGGGGATCCCAAGGGTTGTTTCTGCTTTTTCTATGACATTTGAAATACCTTGACCTAGAGAAGACAGCAGCAGTGCTTTATTCATGTGGTATGTTTTATTCCTCATAAGAACAGAAACAGCATCAGATACGTATATTGTTTTTCTACTATTCCGTCTTATTCCTGTACAAAACAGTTAAATCCACACTAAAACATACTGCTATCCAGACTGTTTACTTTCCAGTGTAATTAATTCTCATTTCATTCAGGTTTTAAATCAACTTGCAAAGTTTTAAAACATCAAATTATTCAAACACCTTGAAAACTTGGTAGTTTTGGTTGAGTTCTTCTCCTTAATCTCACTGTACCTTTTGGCACGTGTTTTCCCATTACTTGAACAGTTTTCTTGACGTTTTCCAGTACTTGCTTCTATAACAGAAACCTCATTCTCAAGAAAAAAAGAGCTCACAAGCTCCTGAAACAAGAGGTATGATTAAAATATTTATCAAATACCAGAAAGAGACTTACCTACAGTAGCTACAGTAGCAGATGCAGTTGACAGAAGGGATTTCC